>CAUYLG010051741.1:0-30712 GCA_963573385.1 Cacajao melanocephalus | reverse complement strand
AAAAAAAAAAAAAGAAAGAAAGGAAGAAATATCTGATGGATGGGAGATAGAAGGATGGAGAGAGTGGCATTGGTTATTAATATACCCAGTTCAAAGCTCAAAGGCAGGTTACAAAACTTTGTTTTTGCTTAGAGTCCCAGGATCCCTTAGAGAAAGCTTTAGGACTGATAGTTAGGTCCCTGTGATATTGAAACTGGGACAAAGAGAGGAAACAAAATCTACCCAACTTCTATGCAGGATGGGGCTGGGGGTTAATACATCAGGAAAGGAAACAATTTGCCATATAGCAAAAGATTCTTGTTGGCCAACAGAGAAAGGATTTTTTTCAGTTGTTCAGTTGGGGTGAAAATGTGTTATCTGTCCTCAAGTTCACCGCTTTTATCCTGTCATCTTCATTCTATGATTGGAGATTCTATGAGCTGATTTAGTGTTGTGTTGTGTTGTGTTGTTTGAGACAAAGTCTCACTCTGTCACCCAGGCTGGAGTGCAGTGGCACAGTACAGTCACATCTCACTGCAGGCTCGACCTCCTGGGCTCAAGTGATTCTCCTGCCTTAACCACCACCACTCCCACCTGCTGCTACCGGTCCCTAGTAGCTGGGACTACAGGCATGTGCCACGACACCTGGCTAATTTTCGTAGAAACGGTTTCACCATGTTGCTCCCACTGGTCTTGAACTCCTGAGCTCAGGCAGTCCAATCACCTCAGCCTCCCAAAGTGCTGGGATTACAGGCGTGAGCCACTGCACCCCACCTCTAGTGGCTTTTAAATTTTGATTATTGCATTTTTCAGTTTTCTATTTTACATTTTTTTTTTCTTTCTTAGGCAGAGCCTTGCTCTGTTGCCCAGGCTAAAGTACAATGGCTTGATTTCCGCTCACCACAACCTCTGCCTCCTGGGTTCAAGCAATTCTCCTGCCTCAGCCTCCCAAGTAGCTGAGATTACAGGCACATGCCACCACGCCCATCTATTTTTTTGTTTGTTTGCTTTTGTTTTGAGACAGAGTCTTGCTCTGTCACCAGGCTGGAGTGCAGTGGTGCAATCTTGGCTTACTGCAACCTCTGCCTCCTGGGTTCAGATGATTCTTCCGCCTCAGCCTCCCGAGTAGCTGGGACCACAGGCACGTGCCACCACACCAGGCTAATTTTTTTGTATTTTTAGTAAAGACGAGGTTTCACCATGTTTGCCAGGCTGGTCTTGAACTACTGAGCTTGTGATCCACCCGCCTGGGTCTCCCAAAGTGCTGGGATGATTTGTTTTTTTAACTTCTATTCTTTGCTGAGATTTTCTATACTTTTATTCATTTCAAGTGAAATCATAATTGTTGATGCATTTTTATAATGGCTGCTCTAAAATCCATGTTAGATAATTCCAACATCTGATTCATTTTAGTGTTGGTGTAATGTAATTATCTTTTCTCATCTAAGTTGTGATTGTCCTGGCTGCTAGTATAATAGGTGACTTTCTATTGTATCCTGGACATTTGGGCTATTGCGTTAGGAAATTCTGGGTTCTATTTAAATCTTCTATTTTAGCAAGCAGTCACTCTGCATATGTTTACCACACAGGTCCTGGTCTAATTTTAGACTGTGGTTCCAATGACAATTTAATTTCGTTTTCAGGGCCTTTGCTGTGCTATTTGGCCTGCTTGGTTCCTCTGATGACACCAGGGTTCCCACTTATCCCTGCAGTTACCTCATGTGGGGAGAAAAGGCACTTCCCCAGTCCAGGCCACCTGTGCCTCTACGTGGGAGAAAGAAGTCTTCAGCCCCCTGGAAGGAAAAGTAGTTTCCCAGGGTCACTTGTCAAAAGAGCCTCTACTCTATCCCTCTTGTCAGTGGAAGACCTATTAAATCCAGGAAAGGAATAACCCTACCTGGACCATCTTCTGCTGCTAGATTAGAGTTCATGAAAAACAGGAACTGGGCTATCTTCTGTTGCTGAGTGGGGAGGATCATAAGATACCTAGCCACTGTGCTACTCCTCCCCTCTGATATTCCTAGCCTTCCACTTTTTAACTTCAAAGTGCTCCTGTGGTTGCCGCATGCATTATTTCTAGGGTTTATAGTCGTACTTGGCAGGAGCAAGAGGTATCAAGTCTATACCATCTTATCTGGAAAGGAAGCCCACTAGAAGGAGTTTTATTTTATTTATTTATTTTTGCCACATAAGGGATTTCGCTCTGTTGCCCAGGCTGGAGTGCAGTGGCATAATAATAGCTCACTGCAACCTTGAACTCCTGGCTTTAAGCAATTCCACCTGCCTCAGCCTCCTGTATAGAGGGGTTATAGATGCAAGCCACTGGGCACAGCTCAGAAAAAATATTTTTAAAGGTAATAGAGTACTATCATTTAAATTCACTCTAACCAATCTTTGAGGGACTTGAAACAATTGAGCAGGTATTATTGAACGCTTACTAGGTGGCAGACAGTGCACCAGAGATACGGAAATAAACAAGATGGATATGGTGCCTGCCTTCATTTTGAAGGGGCAGGGGGAGGAATCAGTAGAGTGTGGAATTATTATTGTAGGAAGAATCATATTTGAAGGCCAAAAGGGTATCACAGAAAAGAACACCTTATCATTTCTCAGTCTTCCACTGTGGTGGCAATACAACAGAGACCAGAAGCACACTGTGACTACTAGAGCAGGGAAAGAGGGAGGGGGGCAAGGGTTGAAAAACTACCTATTGGGTACTTTGCTTACTGCCTGGGTGACGGGATTATTCATACCCCAAACCTCAGAATTACACAATATACCCATGTAACAAACCTGCACATTTACCCTTCTGAATCAAAAATAAAAGTTGAAATTTAAAAAAAATTAAAAAGAAGCATTCAACAGACAATGAGAGGTAGGAGGGTAGATGTTCTCTTAGCAAGAAATTCAGTGCTGGATTTTTTTTCAAATTTATGGTTTTATGATAATCAGTGTGCAAAAGACCTGATGATGTATTTTCATTGATAACTCCTCTATTTATAAATGAACAAGCATGCATGGTCAGTTCTATTTTTTTTAATTTTTAATTTTTTGTGGGTTCATAGTAAATGTGTATATGTATGGGGTACAGGAAATGCTTTGATATAAACACAATGATTAATAATCACATCAGAGTAAATGGAGTATCCATCACCTCAATCACATCCTTTCTTTCTGTTAGAGATAATCCAATAATATTCTTTTAGTTATTTTTAAATGTACAATAAATTACTGTTGACTGTAGTCACCCCGTTGTGTTTTTAAATACTAGGTGTTATTCATTCTACTTTTTTTTTTTTTAATAGAGACAGGGTTTCACCATGTTGGCCAGGATGGTCTCGATCTTCTGACCTCGTGATCCACCCGCCTCGGCCTCCCAAAGTGCTGGGATTACAGGCGTGAGCTACTGCGACTGGCATCATTCTATGCATGTTTTTGTACCCATTAACTGTCCCCACTTATCTCACCCCAGTGCCCCTCCCAGCCTCTGGTAACCATCATTCTGCTCTCTCTTTCTGTGTTTCAGTTCTGTTAATTTTTAGCTTCCACAAATAAGTAAGAATATGTGATGCTTGTCTTTCTTTGCCTGGCTTATTTCATGTGACATAATGACCTCCAGTTGTGTTCGTGTTGTTGCAAATGACAGGATCTCATTCTTTTTTTATGGCTAAATAGTACTCCATTGTGTATATGTACCACATATTCTTTATCCGTTCATCTGTTGATGGAATACTTCAGTTGCCTCCAAATCTTGACTATTGTGAATAGTGCTGCAGTAAACATGGGAGTTCAGATGTTTCTTCTATATACTGATTTATTTTCTTTTGAATATATACCTAGCAGTGGGATTGCTGGATGATGTGGTAGTTCTATTCTTAGTTTTTTGAGGAACCTCCAAACTGTTGTCCATGGTGGTTATACTAATTTGCATTCTCACCAACAGTGTACAAGGGTTTCCTTTTCTCTTCATCTTTGCCAGCATTTGTTATTGCCTGTTTTTCGGATATAAGTCATTTTAACAGGGTGAGATGATATATCATTGTGGTTTTAATTTGCATTTCTCTGATGATCAGTGATATTGAGCACTTTTTAAATACCTGTTTCCATTTGTATATCTTTTTTTTGAGAAGTGTCTACTCAGATCTTTTGCCCATTTTAAAATCGGATTATTAGATTTTTTTCTGTAGAGTTGTTCGAGCTCCTTATACATTCTGGTTATTAATCCCTTGTCAGATGGATAGTTTGCAAGTATTTTCTCCTGTTCTGTGGGCTGTTTCTTCACTTTGTTGATTGTTTTCTTTGCTGTGCAGAAGCTTTTTAACTTGATGTAATCCCATCTGTCCTTTTTTGCTTTGGTAGCTTGTGTTTATGGCATATTACTTAAGAAATTTTCCATGTCAAGTGTCCTGGAGAGTTTCCCCAATGTTTTATTTTAATAGTTTCATAGTTTGAGGTCTTAGAATTAAATATTTAATCCATTTGGATTTGATTTTTGTATATGGCAAGATACAGGGGTCTAGCTTCATTCTTTTGCATATGGATATCCAGTTTTACCAGTACTGTTTGCTGAAGAGACAGTCCTTACCCCAATGTATGTTTTTGGCACCTTTGTGCGTTCACTGTAGATGTATGGATTTATTTCTGGGTTCTCTCTGCTGTTTTCATAGATCTATGTGTCTGTTTTCATGCCAGTACCAGGCCATTTTCGTCACTATGGCTCTGTAGTATAATTTGAAATTAGAGGCTGGGTGCAGGTGTGGTGGCTCACACCTGTAATCCCAGCACTTTGGGAGGCCAAGGCAGGTGGATAACAAGGTCAGGAGATCAAGACCATCTTTGCCAACATGGTGAAACCCCGTCTCTACTAAAAATACAAAATTTAGCTGGGCGTGGTGGCAGCGCACTTATAGCCCCAGCTACTCAGGAGGCTGAGGCAGGAGAATCGCTTGAACCCACGAGGTGGAGGTTGCCGTGAGCTGTGATGGTGCCATTGCACTCCAGCCTCTCAGCTGTCTGCTTGCCTGGAGCCACCCTGACCACTGTAACCTCCGTAAGTCCAGTTGCTCTGTTGGTATGACAAACAGAGGTTTCTAATTTTTTAACCACTTATTCCAGAGCGAGGTAGTGGAGGAGTCAGAAGCACGTGGCAGGGGATTCTTTGAAATCCCTTGATAAACTGGACCCCTGGGGTGGGCACTCCTACTGCCTGTAGTACCGACATAAACTTCTCTCTTAGTACTGCTTTTGCTGTATCCCATAGGTTTTGGTATGTTACGTTTTCATTATCATTTGTTTCGAGAAAGTTTTCTCTTTCTCTCTAATATTTACTTTATGTATCTGAGTGCTCCAGTTTTGGGTGCATATATATTTTGAATTATTATATGCTCTTGCTTAATTGACCCCTTTATCATTATATAATGACCCCCTTTCTCTCTTTTTATAGTTTTTGTTTTGATATCTATTTTGTCTGATGTAAATGTATCTACTCCTGCTCTTTTTTGGTTTCCATTTGCATGAATATTTTTTCTATCCCTTAATTTTTAGTTTATATGTGCCTTTATAGGTGAAGTGTGTTTCTTGTAGGCAGTGGATCATCAGATCTTGTTTTTTCATCCATTCGGCTGCTATGTGTCTTTTGATTGGAGAATTTAATTCATTTACATTTTGGTTCTTATTCACACATTGGGAAGGACTTACTCCTGCAATTTTGTGATTTGTTTTCTGGCTGCTCTGTGGTCTTCTCTTCCTTCTTTTCTTCCTTCCTGTCTTCCTTTTAGTGAAGGTGATTTTTCTCTGGTTGTATGTTTTTTGTGTTGTTTTTTTGTTTGCTTGCTTTTTTGTTTTTTTGGTGGTGGTGGTTTTTGAAACAGAGTCTCACTCTGTCACCCAGGGTGGAGTGCAGTGGTGCAATCTCAGATCATTGCAACCTCCGCCTCCTGAATTCAAGCAATTCTCCTGCCTTGGTCTCCCAAGTAGCTGAGATTAAGGCATGCATATTGCCCGATTAATTTTTTTCGTATTTTTAGTAGAGACAGGGTTTCACCATCTTGGCCAGGCTGGTCTCAAACTCCTAACCTCAAGTGATCCTCCTGCCTCAGCCTCCCAAAGTGCTGGAATTACAGGTGTGAGCAACTGTGCCTGGCCTGTTTGTATGTTTTATGACTTGATTATTTTTTCTTCCAGTTTTATTGAGGTATGGTTGACAAATAAAAATTGTATATGTTCAAGGTGTAAAACATGATTATTTGATATACATATACATTGTGAACACAATCAAGTGGATACATCTATCATCACAGTTATTGACCATGTTTTAGGGGCAGAGAGGCAGCAATGAGGACACTTGAGATCTACTCTCTCAGCAAATTCAAGTGTACAATACATTATTGGTAACTATAGTCACCATGCCATATGTTAGATCCCCAGGACTTACTCATTTTATAACTGAAAGTTTGTACCCTTTGACCAACATCACTTCATTTCCCTGTCCCCAGCCCCTGGCAATTACTGTTCTGCTCTGTGCTTCTATGAATTCAACTTTTTAAAGATTCCACATGTAAGTGAGATCATATAGTATTTGTCTTTCTGTGTCTAGTTTATTTCACTTAGCTTAATATCCTCCAGTTTTATCCATGTTGTTGCAAAAGGCAGGATTTTCTTCTTTTTATGGCTGAATAATGTTCCATTGTGTGTATGTATATGTGTGTATATACAGTGTATATACGTATATACACTAATTTCTTGTTTTCTATTTTTTATGTATTCATTTATTGTATGATTTTAGATTTGAGGTTACCATGAGACTTGCAAATAATATAAACTATTATTTTAAACTAATAACAACTTAATTCTAATTGCATAAACTAACAAGCAAAAAGAAAACTAATCAAGACTCTGTACTCTAACTTTGTCTCCCCACTTTTAAACTTTTTGTTGTTTTTATTTATATCTTATTGTACTATGTCTTGATCAGTTGTCATATTTATTATTTTTGGTCAGTATCTTTTATTCTTTTCTACTTAAGATACTAGTCGTTTACACACGACAATTACAGTGTTATAATATTCTGTACCTTCAGATGATTTCTTATTACTCATTAAAAATCCTTTCCTTTCAGATTGAAGAACTCCCTTTAGCATTTCTTGTAGAGATCTGTAGAAGAACAGGTCTGGTGTTGAAATCCCTCAGCTTTTGTTTATCTGTGAAAGTCTTTATTTATCCTTTATGTTTGAAGGATATTTTCACCAGATATGCTATTCTAGGATAAAAGTTTTTCCTTCAGCACTTTAAATATGGCATGACACTCTCTCCTGGCCTGTAAGGTTTCCATTAAAAAGTTTGCTGCCAGACTCATTGGAGCTCCATTGTATGTTCTTCGGTTCTTCTGTCTTGCTTCTTTTGAGATCTTTTCTTTATCTTTGACTTTGGGGAATTTGATGATTAAATGCCTTGAGGTAGTCTTCTTTGGGTTAAATCTGCTTAATGTTCTATAATCTTCTAGTATTTGGATATTGATCTCTTTCTCTAGGTTTGGGAAGCTCCCTATAATTTCTTTGAGTAAACTTTCTACCCTTACCTCTTCACCTCCTCTTTAAGGCCAATGACTCTTAGATTTGCCTTTTTGATGCTATTTTCTAGGTGGTGTAAGTGTGCTTCACTCTTTTTTACTCTTTTTTCTTTTGTCTCCTCTGTGTGTTTTCCAGTATTCTGTCTTCAGCCTCACTAGTTCTTTCTTCTGCTTGATCAGTTTTGTTTGTTATAGTGAACCCCAAATTTCTCTTCAAAAAAATCACTATGTCAGTATGTTCAGCTCTTTTATTCTTTAATTCTCTATTTTAAAGTTTAACTTCCTTGTAATTCCAGTAAACAACCTTCTCCACTTGTTCTAATCAGTAGTTCACATCTACTCCCCCCTCCCACCCCACTCCATCCTGACTCAGCTCGGTCACCTGATCACCCCTGGCTACCTGATCTACCCGCTCTGACGCCCTGTAACTGTCCTTCCCGCCAAAGCACCCACTCTGCCACTCCAGCTTGGATCCCTGCTGTTTTTAAAATAGCCAATCAGGATTAGTCTAGGTTGTGCAGTCTAAGCCTAGCCAATAGAGGACAACACAGCAGCAAGGACGACCCCCATCAGGCATAAGTACCCCTTCCCCCGTTGTCCAAGTGTGCAGCTGCCATTGTTCCACCCATATGCTGCACCATTCTATAGAAGTAAATTGCCTTGCTGAGAGGACATATCTTCGAGTGTTATTTCTTTGGCAGCATCGAAATTTTACTTATAACGTTGTTAAGAGACTCTGATTCATTCTTCAGTATGTCAATTGCATTTTTCAACTCCAGAAATTCAGCTTCTTTTTAATTATTTCAATTTCTTTGTTAAATTTATCTGATAGAATTCTGAATTGCTTCTCTGTGTTATCTTGAATTTCACTGAGTTTCCTCAAAACAGCTATTTTGCATTATCTGTCTGAAAGGTCACATATTTCTGTCACTCTGTGATTGGTCACTGTTCCTCTATTTAGTTCATTTGTGAGTCATGTTTTCTGGATGCTTTTGATGGTTGTGGATTTTGTCAGTGTCTGGCATTGAAGAGTTAGGTAGTTATTTTGTCTTTACAGTCTGGGCTTGTTTGTACCTGTCCTTCTTGGGAAGGCTTTCCAAGTATTTGAAGTTGCTTGGGTGTTGTGATCTAAGTTTTTGGTCACTGCAGTCATATCTGCATTAGGGGGCACCCCAATTTCAGTAATGCTATGGCTCTTGCACACTCGTAGAGGTACTGCCTTGCTGATCTTTGATATGATCCAGAAGAAGGCCCTGGATTACCAGGGATAGACTTTTGTGCTCTTCTCTTACTTTCTCCCAAACAGAGTCTCTTTCTGAGACTTCCCAGAGCTCAGGGAGAGGTGACAAGCACCCCTGTGGCCACCACCACTGGGACTGTGCTGGGTCAGACCTAAAGCCAGCACAGCACTGAGTTTTGCCCAAGGCCCACAGTAACCACTCTCATCTGCCACCTGTGTTCACTCAAGACTCTAGGGCTATACAATTAGTGGGTAGCAAAGCCAGCCAGGCTTGTTTCCTTCCTTTTCAGGGTAGTGAATGCCCTTGCCCTGGGAGGATCTAGACATGCCATTGAGGAGCCAGGGCCTGGAGTTGGATACTTTAGGAATCTACCATATGCTCTGCTACTGTGGCTTAGCTGGCACCCAACCCACAATACGAAGTCCTTCCCATTCTTCCCTCCCCTTTCCACAACCAGAGAAGTCCCATCCTATGACCACCACTGCCCAAGGGCCATGGTGAATATTGCCTGGCTACTGTTAATGTTCACTCAAAGCCCAAGGGCTCTTCAATCAGCTTGTGGTGAATGCTGTCAGGCCTGGGACTATTCCTTCAGGAAAGTGGCTCCCCTCTGGTCCAAGGCAGGTCCAGAAATGCTGTCCAAGAACCAAGGCCTGAAAGCAGGGACCCCAAGAGCCTACTTGGTGTTCTACCCCACTGTGGCTGAGCTGGTATTTAGGTTGCAAGACAAAGTCTCCTTTACTCTTCTCTGTTCTTTTCTTAAGCAGAAATAGATTCTTCCCTTAGCCACCCCAGCTGGGAATTTGTTAGGTCACACTTGAAGCTAGCATGTCTCTGAGTCTCACCCAATGCCATGGCAAGTACTGCCTGGCTATATTATTTAGGGCCTAAGGGCTCTGTAGTCAGCAGGTGATGAATCCTGCCAGTACTAAGTTCAAGCTGGCAGGTTCCCTTCTGGCCCAGGGTATGTTTAGAAATGTCATCTGGGCTCTAAGGCCTGGAATAGGCCTCACAATTCTACCTAGTGCCCTATCCTACTGTGGCCGAGCTGGTATTCAACTTGCAAGACAATGTCCTCTTTACTCTTCCATCTTTTTTCCTCAAGCAGAAAGAAAGAGTCTCTCTCAGTGCTGTGAGCTGTGCTGCCTGGGGCCTGGGGAGGCGTGGCTCAAGCACTTGCTTGTCTGCCCTGGCTAGTATCTCACTAAGTCATGCACCCAACAAGTCCAGTGGCTCCAACCCATCACAGCACCAGGACTTGCTTAGGAATTGCAGGCCTTGTAGCCTAGAATGCCATTCAAGTTTATTTAGGATCCTAGGGCACTTTAGCCCACAGAGGTGAGGCTTGCCAGAACTCAGGTTCTGACTGCTGGGATGGGCAATTCCCCTCTAGGTAAAGTCGGTGTAAATGGGCCAGGCACAGTGGCTTATGCCTGTAATCCAGCACTTTGGGAGGCTGAGGCAGGTGGATCCTTAGGTTAGGAGTTCAAGACCAGTCTGGTCAACATGATAAAACTCCATCTCTACTAAAAATATAAAAAAATTAGCTGGGCACGGTGGTATGTGCCTATAATTCCAACTTCCTGGGAGGCTGAGACAGGAGAATTGCTTGAGGTGGGACCCAGGAGGCGGAGGTTGCAGTGAGCTGAGATTGTGCCACTGCGTGATCAGCTGAGCTACAGAGCAAGACTCTGTCTCAAAAAAAAAAAAAAAAAATTGGTCTAAATGCTCCCTCCATGGGCATTCCTTGAGTTCTACCCCGTGTTGCTTTCTGCTGTGACAGGGCAGCTCTGCGTTCCAATGCAAAATCCCACAATCATTGTGCTTTCCTTCTCCCAAACACACAGATTCTCTCTTTATGTCATGCAGCTGCCACTGGGGAATGGGGAGGGGTGGCATCAGCAATTCAAGACTGTCTTTCCTACCCTCTTCAATGCCTTTTTCAGTGATATAAAGTTAAACCAGATACTGTAAATGCTCATCTAAGTTTTGGTTCTTATGAAGGTGCTTTTTGTGTGTGTGTATGTCTGTGTATAGTTGTTTAATTTGGTGTTCCTGCAAGGAGGACAATCAGTGGAGGCTTCTATTCAGCCATCTTGTTCTGCCTCTTAAAAGGCTTCATGTTCTTCCCCTCCCCCAGCTCAATTATAAATATATTGTCTACCTGTTAAAAAATAATAATTAAAAAATAAGGTTGATACTAAAGTATCTGTGATGATATGCAGTGAAAGCAGTGCTTACAGAAAAATTTATAGCATATATATTAAAAAGAAGGTTAAAATTAACCATCGAACTTTCCATCTTAGGACACTAGAAAAATAAGAGCAAATGATATCTGAAGTAAGCAGGAAAAAAAATTAGAGCAGAAATCAAAGAAATTGAAAACAGAAAATAGAGAAAATCAATAAAACCAAAAGATGTTTCTTTTAAAAGATCAATAAAGTCAATAAATCTTTTTTAAAAAGGCAAAGTCAATAAATCTTTTTTTAAAAAGCAAGAAAGAAAACAAGAAAAAAGAAAGAAGACACAAATTACTAATATCAAAAATAAAAAAAGAGCATCACCACAGATCCCATGGACATTAAAAGATAATAAAGGATTGTTATAAACAACTCTATGCCCACAAATTTAGATGAAACACACTAATTCCTTGAAAGATACAATCTGCCAAAACTCATACAAGAAAAAATGGACTATTTTAATAGGTCTATATCTGTTAAAGGAATTGAATCAATAATAACCTTTCAAAACAGAAAGCACTAGGCCCAGATGAGTTCACCTGTGAATTCTACCAAACATTTAAGGAAGAAATTTTGCCAATTTTCTACAATCTCTTTCAGAGGATAGAAGCAGAAGGAATACTGTCTGATTCATTCTGTGAGGCCAAGATTACACCAGGACTTTTTTGGTAATACCAGACAAAGGTATTACAAGAAAACTATAGACCAATATCTCTCATGAGCATAGATGCAAAAAAACTCAACAAAATATTAGCAAGTGGAATCCAACAATGTATAAAAAGAGTTATACACATAACCAACTGGAATTTATTCCAGGTGTTAAGGGTGATTCAACATTTCAAAATGCATGAATGTAATCCATCACATCAAAAGACTAAAAAGAAAAATTATGCGGGGTGTAGAGGCTCACACCTATAATCCCAGCACTTTAGGAGGCTGAGGCAGGTGGATCATCTGAGGTAAGGAGTTCGAGACCAGCCTGGCCAACCTGGTGAAACCCCATCTCTACTGAACATAGAAAATTAGCTGGGCATGCTGGCGGGTGCCTGTAATCCCAGCTACTCAGGAGACTGAGGCAGGAGAATCACTTGAACCTGGGAGGTGGAGGTTGCAGAGTTGAGACTGCGCCATTGAACTCCAACCTGGGTGACAGAGTGAGACTTTGTCTCAAAAAAATGATACAAACATTTTGTTATTATATAAATATATGTAGAAAGCATTTGACAAATTCAATGACCACTGATAATAAAAACTCTCAGTAAATAAGAATAAAAGGAAGCATCCTTGACTTGATAAAGAATATCTATAAAAATCTACAGCTGACATTATACCTACTAGTGAGCAACTCAAAGCTTTACCATTAAGATCAGAAACAAGGCAAGGATGTCTTGTGTCACCACTCCTTTTCAATATTTTACAGTATTTTACTGGAAGTTCTAGTTAATGCAATACAACAGGAAAATTAAATAAAAGTTATACAGATTGGGAAGAAATAAGTAAAACTGTCTTTGTTTGCTGACAATATTATCACCTATGTATAGAAAATTCAAAATAGACAAAAAACTCCTTGAACTAATAAGCAATTATGGCAAGGTTGCAGGATTCAAAGTTAATATTGAAAGTCAGCCGCTTTTCTATATGTCAACAATGAGCAAGTGGAATTCAAAATGAAAAACAAATACCATTTACATTAGCACCCAAAAATGAAATACTTAGGTATAAATCTAACAAAATATGTACAAGATCTTTATGAAGAAAACTAAAAAACTCTGAATAATGAAATCAAAGAAGAACTAAATAAAAGGATCCTTAGGAAGACTCAATATTTTCAATATCCCAGATTTCCCCAGCTAAATTTGTAGATTCAATGCAATCCCAATCAAAATCCTAGCAAGTTATTTTGTGTATATTGACAAAGTGATTTTAGATTATATTTATTTATTTGTTTGCTTATTTGAGACAGGGTCTCCCTCTGTTGCCTAGGCTGGAGTGAAGTGGTGCAATCATGTTTCACTCGCTTGACCTCCCAGGTTCAAGTGATCCTTCCACCTCAGCCTCCTATATAGCTGGGACTACAGGCACACATAACCATGCCCAGCTAATTTTTTTTTTTTTTTTTTGCCGTGTTGCCCAGGCTGGGTTCGAACTTGTGGACTCAAGCAATCTGTCTTGGCCCCCCAAAGTGCTGGGATTATACACATGAGCCACCGCACCCAGCTGATTTTAAATTTTATACCAAGAGGTAAAAGACCCAGAATAACCAACACAATATTGAAGAACGAAGTTGGAGGATTGAAACTACCTGACTTCAAGACTTTACATAAATCTACTGTTATCAAGACAGTGTGGTGTTGGTGAAAAAATGAAGAAATAGATGATCTATTTGCAAAAACATGAATCCGGACACAGATCTTACACCCTTCACAAAATTTAACTAAAAGTGGATCATAGAAGCCTGGCACAGTGGCTCATGTCTGTAATCCCAGGTCTTTGGGAGGCCGAGGCAGGTGAATCACCTGAGGTCAGGAGTTTGAGACCAGTCTGGCCAACATGGTGAAAACCCTTCTCTACTAAAAATATAAAACTAGCTGGGTGTGGTGGTGGGTGCCTGTAATCCCAGCTACTTGGGAGGCGGAGGCAGGAGAATTGCTGGAACCTGGGACATGGAGGTTGCATGAGCCGAGATTGTGACATTGCACTCCAGCCTGAGTAACAAGAGAGAAACTGCATCCTCAAAAAAAAAAAAAAAAAAAAAGAAAGGAAAAAAAATGGATCATATACCTAACTGTAAGAGGCAAAATTTTTAAACTCCTAAAAGATAACATAAGAGAAAATCTAGATGAACTTGGATATTGTGATGACTTTTTAGGGACAACACTGAAGACATGAAGCATGAGAGAACTAATTGATAAGCTGGACTTAGTTAAAAATCAAAACTTCTGCCCCAAGAATACAATGTCAAGAGAATGAGAATATAAGCCACAGATGGGGAGAAAATATTTGCAGTTGACATATCTGATAGAGGACTGTTATCCAAAATATACAAATAATTTTTAAAACTCAATCATAAGAGAACAAATAACCCAATTTAAAAAAATTGGGTGGCCAGGGGTGGTGACTCATGCCTATAAATCCCAGCACATTGGGAGGCCGAGGCAGACAGATCACTTGAGGTCAGGAGTTCAAGACTGGGTTGGCCAACATGGTGAAACCCCATCTCTACTAAAAATACAAAAATTAGCCAGCTGGGCATAGTGGCACATGCCTGTAATCCCAGCTACTTGGGAGGCTGAGGCAGGAGAATCGCTTGAACCCAGGAGGCAGAGGTTGCAGTGAGCCTAGATCGTGCCACTGCAGTCTAGCCTGCGTAACAGAGCAAGACTCTGACTTTAAAAAAAAAAAATGGTCAAAGACCTGCACAGAGACTTCACCAAAAAATATATAGAGATGGCAAATAAGCATATGAAAAGATGATCCACATCACACGTCATCAGGGAAATGAAAATTAAAACAACAATAAGATACTATCATAGTCCTATGATAATGGCCAAAATCTGGAACACTTGACAACACCAAATGCTGGTGGTGAGGATGTGGAGCAACAAGAACTCTCATTCATTGCTAGTGGGAATGCAAAATGGTACAACTACTTTAGAAGACAATTTGCCTGTTTCTTACAAAACTAAACATATTCTTACCATATTGTCCAGAAATCATGCTCCTTGACACTTACCTAAAGGAGTTGAAAACTTATATGCACACACATTTACTGCATTTTTATTCATAATTGCCAAAACTTGGAAGCAACTAACATATTTTTCCATAGGTGAATGGATAAATAAACCATAGTTTTGTAGACAATGGAGTATTACTCAACACTAAAATTAAACAAGTTATCAAGTCATGAAAAGACATGAAGGGTCTTTAAATGCATATTACTAAGTCAAAGAAGCCAGTCTGAAAATGTTGATATATAATTCCAACAATATATCACAGAGTTATGATGTATGTATGTATGCATAGATGGATGATTCCAACTATAGGGCATTCTGGAAAAGACAAAACTCTGGAGACACTAAAAAGATCAGTGGTTGGTTGGCAGGGGTTAGTGAGGGAGGAAAGGTTCCATAGGTGGAGCACAGAAGATTTTAAGACAGTGAAAATACTCTGATACTAATGATGGATACATGACATTAAGCATTTTTTTCCAAGGCATAGAATGTAAAACACCAAGAGCTAACCCTGATGTAAACTATAGACTTTGAGTGATTATCATGGGTCAACACAGATTCATCAGTTGTGACAAATATGTCACTCTGGTGGTGGATATTGATAATGGAGGAATCTATGCAGTTGTAGGGTGAGGGGATATATGTGAAATCTCTATATCTTCATCTTAATTTTGTTGTGAAAACAAAAGTGCTCTAAAAATAGTCTTTTTTAAAAGATGCCAAGAAATTAAAAAATACATTATCTATGATATTGGTTCATAGAACAGTGTTTTTCTTCTTTTCTTTTCTTAGAGGCAGAGTTTCACTCTGTTGCCCAGGCGGGAGTGCAGTGGTACCATCATGGCTCAGTAAAACTTCTACCTCGCTCGCTCAAGTGATCTGCCTGCCTCAGCCTCCCAAATAGCTGGGACCACAGTCATGAGCCACTGTGCCAAGCAGAACAGTGTTTTTATCTAACAATTCACTCTGCTATAGTGATAGTCTGTCTTCAAAGCAAACCCGTGGGGCAGTTAGCCATGCAATAAATAGATAATTCAGAGTGGTGTGGAGATACTCAAGTTTCCTACTCTCAGATTTCTGCAGGTTTCCCCAAGGGCTTGAAACACAGCCACACTTACTTAGTTGAATCGGTGACGTGGAAGGGGTTTAGATAATAATTAGTGCATTATGAGGAAATTGCCTGGTTCAGGTTATAATATCTGTGTGTGTGAGGGTGTCAATAATGTAATTATCATCTCATTGAAACACCTGTAATGTTGTTCAAAGTGCTTTTGATGGATGCCTGTGGTCTACTGAGCTGGACTAGTTTTCATTGATAATTGGGAAAATCAGAGAATGTTCATAAAACAAAAATACCTCCAGCATCTTCAAATGTTTCAAAATTTCTAAAGTAAATCAGTTAACTCAATAATAACCTCTAGCTTCCCTTTCCTTCAGTATTTTTCAATTTTACATTGATACTGAATATAATTTTCAGTGCATTTCAATACAATTAAAGCCTGCCCTCCATCTATGTACTTGCTCTACTATATTTATCTTCACTTGGGATAATGTTCATTACTGCTACTTCTCCAATCATAATTCTGTCCCATTTTTTGCAAACTGTTGCACATAGCTATTCTACATTTAAATTTCCAGTGTATTAAATTTTTATTTGCTGCAATATTAAAGCTGATTTAAAAAAAAAAACTTGAATTCGTTTTTTTTTTTTTGAGACAAGTCTTGCTCTGTCGCCAGACTGGAGTGCAGTGGTGTGATCTTGGCTCACTGCAACCTCCTACTCCCCAATTCAAGCTATTCTCCTGCCTCAGACTCTGGAGTAGCTGGGATTACAGGCCTGCACCACCATGCCTAGCTAATTTTTGTATTTTTAGTAGAAATGGGATTTCATCATGTTGGCCAGCGTGGTCTCAATCTCCTGACCTTGTGATCCGCCCACCTCGGCCTCCCGAAGTTCTGGGATTACAGGTGTGAGCCATTGCACCTGGCCAAAAATTTGAATCTTAAGCCAGGTACAGTGAAGTGTGCATGTAGGCCCAGCTACTCAGGAGGCTGAGTTGGGAGGATTCCTTGAGCCCAGGATTTCAAAGCCAGCCTGGGCAATATAGCAAGAGATCATTTCTTTAAAAAAATTTTTTAACCTTTAATCTTACAACTATTGACATGAAATAAGTTTATTGAAAAAGATTAGAACATGATGGGAGTGTATAAAGTAATAAGTAGAATTCACAGGGTTAAGAGTTTGTTTTGGTATGTGCTTTTCCAAAGAATCAACAAAGCATTACCCTACTTGAAGTCATTTTGTAGTGTTGTAGGATTACAAGGTAATAAGGCACCCATTGTGATCCCCTATATTGAAGATGAAGGGCTGAAAACCTGGAGAGGCAACAAGAAAGGCAAAGACAAGCCACTTGGAGCCCATTGCCTCAATGCAGCTGCTCAGTTGTAATAGACTTTGTGACGACTAGCTACCATATTAAACATTCTCTAATCTGGCCCCTTAATCACAATGAGTGCTGTGGAGGGGAAAAAAGAAGGGATTCTATATTAGGATCCAAATTCGCTGCAGAGGAACAAAGATGATTCGATGGAGAAAAGATAAGTTGGCCCACTCAATAAAAAAGAAAGGAGAAAAAAAGGAAAAGCGAAAGGAGAAAAAAAGAAAAGTGGCTAACAAATCATGGGATGTCACACTAACCTGATTTTTCACAAAAGTGTGTAACTCATTCTGAAGCTAAAGAATAAACCAACACCTAAGGACATCCCACTAAATAGGAAAGACACAAATCATACTTTTCATAATTTGGCATAACTGGGCAGTGGTAGATGTTTTTAATGTAAATTCCTAATACTGTGATTACCTGCAACCCCAGACATTTTACCTACTCCTCTTAGGTAATGAGGGGACTAAAGAATAAAAAGCATAAGAATGAAACCTCCAGCTCATATTATAAGGTAAGAATTCAAATGGTCCCCAAATAAGTTTAAAAAAAAACCATCAAAATGATTCTGTGGAAAAATAGCAAGATAATTCTATCTTGATATTTTTTTACAAATACCAAGAAACACCCACATAGGACTTGTATAGAAATGCTGAAACAAAACTAGAATGGAATAAAGGATGCAATTTGCAGGTGAAGAGCACACTTAGGAAGAAGAAAATTTTAGATAATTGCTTTGATTCTCAAGGAAATTAAAGAAAACTTGGGCTCTACAAAAATAAGAAAAAATGTCAAATAACCCTAACGCTACCTCTAATTATTCATGTAATCTTTCCTGAAACAAATGAACAACAACAAAAAAATGCACTTTAATATTTTTTTATCATCTTTAAGGGATAAATGAAAATAAATGTTCATGCTATGTAGGAAAGGACTAGTGATATATATATTGAATCTTTTTAAACACCGAGTTAAACTTATACAACTCTGGTGAATGGTGAGGGAGCAGAATGTAAATCTTGTAACTATTAAAGGAGAATCTTAGTGTATAATGATAATTATTTAACTGTAATAGTCTAGGACAAAATTCTCAGAGCATGAGAAGAAAAATTGCACGTTGGAAAGCTGCGAGTCATATCCCCTGTCATAAAACACACAATAGAATAGAAATACTAATTCAGTGATGTGATTTTACTATAATTTTATTTTAAAATATGAGTAAAATATGAACAAAATCATTTTCATTTTCTAAAACTAAATTCAGGAGGTGCAAGAACGTGGGGCTTCTTAGCTTCAGGGTGTTATAGAACCTCAGCCATGGAAGAAATCTCTGAGCCTACCTATGAAAATATGTAATGGCTCAACACATTATATTGTTTCATTTCAGACTCTGATTAAAATAATGCCAGTCAGCTGAGCTAAGGGTGTACATTCCTCACTCAACCCCAGACAGCTTCACAATGGTTCATTAATCAGCTAATTAGACTCAGCCACAGGCTCACAGATCCCACCCAGTTGACACACCTTTGGCATGATCCTTGCTCTTGGTGCATCTCACTTCATTTTGCTATTCAGAGGCAGCTCAAGAGAGCTTTTTGTGTTCTAGGAAAAAAAAAGGTATTTTAAGCAGCCTTGTTCATGCACTGATTTTGATTTGTTTTGTTGAATATGTTCAAAAGAGGAGTGCTAGGGAATTTAGTGATTCCACAGCTTAAACTTAAAAGGAGAAACTCAATTGTTGGTGGCAAGGAGATGCATAGAGAGCATACTTCAGGACCATAACATGTGGCTCTTTTGTCAAGAAGAGTATCTTGCTCTCAGGACCTGAAAAACATCCCAAATATGTAGTCCACTTTTCAGCTCTTGAGATGATGGAAAATTTTTCTATGTAGAATTTTGCTCTGGTCCTGTGTTGTCAAAGTACCAATTTGTGGACCTCCAGGGATTGCAAAATGGTAATTTAAAATGAGATTTTAACTGAATTTATTATTTTCTAAATGTATATTTCAAGCAAACATTTTGTATTTATTTTCTAATTATCTTTTATTATAAATCATAATCTTTAAAGAAAAATTAAACCATCCGAGCATTTGGCTGGATTACCATTCATAAGTGCTGACATCTAGTGGTTGTTGCTATTCTTTGATAAAGTATTATCCAGGTAGTACAGTATTATGGTGCTGGCTACATCACAATATTTGATTTAAAAGTATTTACTTCAAAATTTATGTCATATTATTTCTCTTTAAAAAACTCATGCATTTGAAATGCTTTGGCTAAGAAAAATCATTCTGAAACTCTGGAATTAAACACAGAGTTTTCAAACATTTTTCCCCTCCAAGTATGTGATTCACAAATATAGTACTTTTCCGTCATACATCCTGCTGCACGCAATGATTTTCAACAAGGGCTTGAAAGAGAGATGAGAAGTCCTAGGAGATGGGTAAGAAGTTTCCCAAACCTCTTGAAACTTACTATTTTTAAGCTTTTCTTTTGTGTCTGCTTATGAAGGCAGATAGAATCACTGGATAGTTGTGATGCTTAAATTCACTGGGATTTCCTGGAAGCTTAGCTTTGGTACCATCTGATAATCACAAAGAGCATTTAGAATGAAAACATGCAGGCTGGGCATAGTGGCTCACGCCTGTAATCCCAACACATTGGGAGGCTGAGGGAGGATTACTTGAGCCTAGGAGTTTGACACCAACCTGGGCAACAAAGTGAGACCCTGTCTCTGCCAAAAAGAAAAGAAAACAGAAAAAGCCAGGTGTGGTGGTGTGTGTGCCTGTGATTCCAGCTACATGGGAGGCTGTCAGGAGGATCACTTGAGCTAAGGAGTTTGAGGCTGCAGTGAACCATGAGCCAAGATTGTGCCATTGCATTCCAGCCTGGGTGACAGAGCAAGACCCCAAAGAAGAATGAATACATACTTATCAGGCATGTGCTATTCCTAGCCTTGCCCTAGGGACACAAAATGAATTCTTGTGAACCGTATTGTTGAGCAGTTTTAAGGTAAGAAAAATAAATGTCATGAAATAATTGCAATTTATTATGATAGGTAGAATAGGTGAACTATGGTAAAGAAATGTAAAGCATATAGAAAGAAATTGGAGGGATGAAGCAAAAACTTCACATAGGAGCTATCTCTAAACCAGGTCTTGAACATTATGAATTACCAAGGTGACAAAAGATAGACATTCTAGACAGTCACTTATTCACTAGCCATTCAATAAATATTTATTGAGCACCTACCATATGCCTCATGGGGTACAGAATGTGCAAAGGCTAGAGATATCAATGATATTTTAGAGTATATTATTGCTAAAGTAGCAAATAGAAGAAATTGGGAGAGCAGTGGGAAATGAAGGTATGCAGTGGAGAAAGACAAATCTGATATCAAATTTCATATCTACCACACTTACTTGCTATATAACTTGAGAAAATAGACTAGATGCAGTGGCTTACGCCTGTAATCCCAGCACTTTAGGAGGCTGAGGTGGGCCAATCACAAGGTCAGGAATTCAAGACCAGCCTGGCCAATATGGTGAAACCTCGTCTCTACTAAAAATACAAAAAAATTAGCCCGGTGTGATGGTGCATGCCTGTAATCCCAGGTACTCAGGAGGCTGAGGCAGGAGAATTGCTTGAACCTATGAGACAGAGGTTGCAGTGAGCCAAGATCGCACCATTGTACTCCAGTCTGGGCAACAGAGTGAGACTCAGTCTCAAAAAAAATAAAAATAAGTAACATATGCTTACTAAATATTATTTGCCCCATCTGTTCAATGCAAGACTATTTCACAAGTTACTGTGAAAGTTAAGTGAGCTAATAGACGTTAAAATTCCTTGTGTGGATTAAAGACTAAAATGTTAGTCATTGTATCCATTAGCTTTTGCTACTTAATAAACAACCACAAAAATATTTATGGTATTGATTTTCACGCTCATTGATTTACAGGCCAACTGCAGATCAGCTGATCTAGGCTAGGGTTGGCTAGAGGATTCTACTTTAGATTGTTGGTCTAGCCCACTTGTCTCATTCTAGGCTCAGACTGTAGGGACAGAGACTACCAGGGTATGTTTTTCTTATGGTAATGGCAGAAGCACAAGGTTTAACCATGCAAGTTCCTTTCAAGCCTTTGCTCGTGTCACATCCCTAACATCCCATTTGTCACAGCAATCACATAGTCGATTGAGTCCAAAGTAAAAGGGCCAGGAAACTTTCTGTGCCTCCCTAGAGCCATCACATGGTATAGATGTATAAAACGCTACCAAGGGAAATAAGATTTTGGGGTCATTTATTTTGCAATATGTCTGTTATCACAGCAGCTTTATGTCTTATCCTAAGGAGTTTGGACTTCATTCCATAGGCAATAAGGAAAAACCTGACCAAATCTGTGATTTTAGAAAGCTGGTTCTCCTGATACCATGAAAGGTAGAATTGAAAGGGAAAAAGACTAGAAGCAAAAATATCAGTTGCAGTAATTTCTTAGTCTATATCGTCATCTATAGACTTAGTCTATGTTGTCATCTTCTAGACAAAGTCCTGAACTGGAAATGCCCCTTGCCCAGTAGATATGCATAGAGCAGGAGACTCTATTTTAAAAAGAGGAGATAAGCTGGGTGCAGTGGCTCACGCCTGTAATCGTAGCATTTTCGGAGGCTGAGGCAGGTGGATCACCTGAGGTCGGAAATTTGAGACTAGCCTGGCCAAGATGGTGAAACTCCATCTCTACTAAAAATACAAAAATTAGGCAAACGTGGTGGCGAGTGCCTGTAATCCCATCTACTTAGGAGGCTCAGGCAAGAATATCACTTGAACCATGGGGCAGAGGTTGCAGTGAGCCGAGATCGTGCCACTTTACTCCAGCTTGGGTGAAAGATCAAAACTCAAAGATCTCAAAAAATAAAAAATAGGCCGGGCGCGGTGGCTGACGCCTGTAATCCCAACACTTTGGGAAGCCGAGGCAGGCGGATCACAAGGTCAGTAGCTTGAGTCCAGCTTGCCTAGCATGGTGAAACCGCCTCTCTGTTGAAACTACAAAAATTAGCTGGGCATGATGGCATGCGCCTGTAATCCCAGCTACTCAGGAGGCTGAGGCAGGAGAATCACTTGAACCCGGGAGGCGGAGGTTGCAGTGAGCCGAGTTCATGCCCTTGCACTCCAGCCTGGGCAACAAAGCGAGACTCTGTCTCAAATAAATAAATAAAATAAATAAATAAATAAATAAAAATGAAGATAAAAATATAAAAGAGGAGATAGCAATACAATAAAGTTAAATCTTGGTTCTGAATCCTTAAGGATTTATTTTATTATATTTGCTTTGTGTTTTAAAATTATTCAATGTATCTGATCACAGCGATTCTTCCTAAGGCCACAGAATTTAGTCTTGATAAATTAAACACAAACCTAAATCACATAAACCAATTTCTTTGTCTTACAAATGTAAAAAGTGAAGCTCTTGCAGAGGTGTGCTAGAGGTGGCTCATAGTGGCTTGTGAGTGCCAATTGTTAAATTTTGGGGAGTCTTATGAGCCAGTTGATTTGCACAGCCATCATTAAAAATTCAGTTATATAAATTTATGATGAAATAAGTTCTACTAAAACTAAAAGTAATTGCTTCTGCTTCCAATAACAGGAACTGGATTTATCTGCTCACCTGAAAGAAGTCAGAAACTCAGATAAAACATAAAGACAGTTTTCTAGACCCTGGATATCTGATAACAAAAGACAGTGATCTCTGAGAGATGAGAAGTAAATGAGGCAAGCCGTATAATTGCCCAAATGTAATGCCTTGAGAAAGGTCTCAGGCCATGGAGCAGAGTGGAAGAACCCCGGCAGAGCCCAGAACTCTGAGAATCTAGGAGATAGAGCCAAGAGTCTACGAAGACCAACAGAGTTCTCAGGACAAAGCACCACAGAGGAAAGATTTGCGCTGAGAGAGAACCTCGGAGCTCTGAAAAGAGTTTCTCTGGAGTATTTAGCAGGGCACTGATCAGCACATGCACATAAAGAAATTACTTGAGGCTGGCAAAATAACTATCTGAAAGGATTAGAGGGAATAGTACTCTGTACTCACACGGGGACTGAAAATAGTGCGCGTTATCACCAGCCAGACAGGAAAAAATCCATAGTTTAGGTAGAATATTTAGAAGGGTCTTGCCTCAGTAGTGGAGAATAATTAACCCTAAATTAAATGCTGCTCTGGCTCCACCTTAAAAAAAGAAAAAAAAAAAACTTAAAATGAAGACCCAAAAGGAATAAACTGTTTTTAAGTAAACTACACCTCAGAAAAAGCTCAAGAGAATTTATAAGAATGAAAAAATATACAACACTGAACAAGGTAAAATATATAGTATTCAGTCTAAGACTATAAGGAATATAAAGCAGAAAAATAAGAAAAATCAGTCAATTAAAACTAACTCAGAACAGATATAGAGGTTACAATTAGTGGAAAAAGATAGTAAAATGGTTATTTTAATCATATCCCATGTGTTCAACATTAAGCACAAGCATAGAAGGTATGAAAAGACCCAAACAGAATTTCTAGAGATGAGAATTACAATGTCTGTGATGAAAAAATATACTAGAGTGGATTAATAGTTGATTAGACACGGAAGAAGAAAAGACTGGTGAACTTGACAACATAGCAGTGGAAACTGTCTACAATGAAACCCAAAGAGTAAAATAATTTTTTTTTTTTTGAGACAGGGTCTCACTCTGTCACACAGGCTGGAGTACAGCAGTGTGAGTACAGTTCATTGTAGCTTTGAACTCCTGGACTCAAGTGATCCTCTTGCCTCAGCCTCCCAGATAGTTGGGATTGCAGGTATATGCCACCACATTAGGCTAATTTGTAAAATTTTTGTAGAGATGGGGGTCTGGCTATGTTGCCCAGGCTAGTTTCAAACTCTTGGCTTTAATCGATCCTCCCACCTCAGCCTCCCAAAGAGCTGAGATTATAGGGTGTGAGCCACTGTGCCTGGCCTGGATTTTTTTTTTTTTTTAATGGAAAGAACATCAGTGAATTTTGGGATTGAAACAAAATATCTGTCAGTAGATCAATGGGTAAACAAATTAACAAATTATATCCATGAGTATAAATGGGTGTATATCTTATTTGCTTGACCACTGATAAAATATATAATTAATTATATATAATTTTTTTTTTGAGACGGAGTCTCGCTCTTGTTGCCCAGGCTGGAGTGCAGTGGCATGATCTTGGCTCACCGCAACCTCTGCCTCCTGGGTTCAAGTGATTCTCCTGCCTCAGCCTCCCAAGCAGCTGGGATTGCAGGTGCCCGCCACTACGCCCCGCTAATTTTTTGTATTTTTAGTAGAGATGGGGTTTCACTATGTTGGTCAGGCTAGTCTCGAACTCCTGACCTCAGGCAATCCACCCGCCTTGGCATCCCAAAGTGCTGGGATTACAGGCATGAGCCACTGCACCCGGCCAATTGTATATAAATTTTTAATTCCATGAAACTATTAACTTAAATAATATACCAATGTGTTTAGTTCATGTTCTTTCTCATTCTAGCACTAAATCTAGTATTTTTATTTTTGTGGGTCTCAGATAAAGATTGAGATGGGTACATTTCAAAGGCAGAAATAAAACAACATAAAGAATCCTCTTCCTTGTTTTAGACAACATTAGTGTTACCTAAGATACAGATACTAGCATGTGAAATCAATTTTATAAAAGGAAAAAAATGAGGTGCTGAGGGGTTAAATGTCTTCATTTCACACAGCCCCATAAGGCAGAAATGAACTGAGACTATGTCCTTTGATTCCTACATCTATAAACCCTCTATCTTGATTGCTTAACTTATGACCTTGTATCCATTCAAATCACAAATCTAATCTCTTGATAAATGTTATGGAAGAACATCTTTTTTTTTTTTTTTTTTGACAGGGTCTCATTCTGCTGCCTAGGCTGGAGTGCAGTGGCACAATCTCGGCTCACTGCAGTCTAGACCTCCAGGGCTCAAGCGATCCTCCTACCTCAGCTTCCCAAAGTGCTGGGATTACAGGCATGAGCACTAAGCCCAGCTGGAAGAACATATTTATATTACCTTTGGCATTTATTCCTGATTGCAGTCTGTGCAGTTGATGGAGATTTTTATGTTTGGAGGCTTTTCTACAACAGGTATTAGGGAAATCATGAAAGCCTTACACGATGGTAGAGAATCTTTGGCAAATCGTAAACCTCTAGAAATGCAGTTTTTTAAGAAAGTATGTTTTTCCATCTCTGGTAGTTCTCTAGAGACAGAAGACTGGCAAATATATGAAAATTTAAAACACAGAAGATTTAAAACACACTTGAATTTCTAAAGCTGCAGAAGCAACTGAATAATTTAGTCCAGTCAGGGGTTTTATAGGGCTCACTTCTAATATTAGACAAATCAGTTCACTCATCTCTAGCTGACCTATTTGTTCATCCATCCAAGTCATTACTCTAATCTTGCTATAGCTTCTGTGTTCCGTAAGGTAATTAGCACATATGGGATCCATTCATAGCAGGCAGTGTTACTTCCTTGACAATAAGTTTAATTAATCCAAATATATACATTCATTAAAAAAAACACAACCTTCCTTCCCCAAGAGGAGTAGCTGATTGATTACATGGCAACGGTATACCTTATTGATGGTGGTCAGGTAAATGCAGAGCCCCTTTCACTCCAGATATGAGTACTGCTCTATAAGTGAACTTTTGGCTACATCCCCGGGTATGTCCAGTACCTTATGGGGGTATACTCAGATGGCTGTTCCCCCTGATCAATTATACTATATTAGCACTCATATATCTTTTGAAATTATATGAGGCCAGGCATGGTGGCTCACGCCTGTAATCCCAGCACTTTGAGGGGCCGAGGTGTGTGGATATTTCCTTTGGGCCAAGCTACTTTAATCTTCCCCTAATCTTTTTCTTTGTAAGGGTTGCGAACTATGCCCTGTGGACCAAATCTGGTTTGTGGTCTGTTTTTCTTTGTAAGGGTTGCAAACTATGCCCTGTGGACCAAATCTGGTTTGTGGTCTGTTTTTGGACAGACCATAAACTAAGAATGCTTTTTTACATTTTAAAATAGTTGTTTAAAGGAATTTTTAAAGGATAACATGTGACAGAGAAGACTATGTAGCCTACAAAGCCTATTTAGTAACTGGCCTTTTACAGGAAAGCTTTGCTGATACCTATTCTAGGAGTTAACTCAAAGCCCCTAATCATAGCATCTACAGAAGAAAAAATGGTCTAGGCTTGGCTCTTATTATTCCTAGATATTAGGCAAGACCTGAATATGGTTTTAGAAGAAGTGTATTTTTCTGTATATCACTAATCAGAAAATGATAATTTTGATCTAGGAAGATATTCTATAACCAACAAAACACAAATTTGAAGAACACATGGAGCATCGAAGAAGTTTGCAGACATCCACATAGTCAGTTACGTCATACCAAATCCATCGTAGAGGTAGAAGAAGAGACTTATGCTAGTACCAGAAGATGTTTGCATCCACTATAATTATGCCAGTTATGCAGCAAAATGAAGTGGGTATATGGTCCTCCGCTACTTCTGCTTGCTTATTTGCCAGGCTCTTGTGCTTCTATTTACCATTTCTTCCCACTAGATTGGCAGCATTGTTAATTTCTGAGAAAGGATTCTCTAATGTTAAGAATCTTATCTACAGTACTCTTGGTTTGTTTCTACTAAGGAGACTGTCCTTTATTAAAAATATTTAGAAGGAGGGTGCAAAGATTCTCTTCTTGCCCTAAGTAATTTTATTCTTGAGTAGAAAAAACTTTCTCTATATACCATGCTTACTTGTTCATTTCTCCCAACTGTGTTGGCACCCCTTTATCCATTTTGGATAAAAGTAAGACAAAAGTTCCTCTCAACATATATGCACATGTACACACACACACACACACACACACACACACACACAAACACAAACACAAACACACATTTGTAGTTTTCTCCCTAAAGTGGGTCCATATAAAGCCATTTTTTGGTCTTGAGAGGTTTTTTAAATGTTAAAGGGAAATAACTGAGGTCAGGGTAAGAATAATCATGTCAGTACTCATCAATTTTCCCTTTCCCAACTACCTCAGTCTTATTCTCATTCAGTTTTCTTTAGCATCTCTGGGTTAATGCAAAAGAATTGGTAGTGAATTAAGATATCTGTTTCCAAATGTCAAGATCATGAGGGCTCCAGAGGACGTAGGCCACAGGTGTAATCAATAGCATCTGTTCAATCCTGTTATGCCTGTGAGCACTGCAAATCTGTTAGCTCTTATCTGTCCACACCAGGATTACTGCTTAACATCATGATCTCCCTATTATTGACATGCATTGAGTGCTTGTGGATTTGAATCAATTTAAATTGAATTAAATTCAGATCAAAGGGCAGGAAGACCTTACTCTGGTTGCACTGTTGTGTGGCCATGCTTGCCTGCTTCTGCACTTGAAAGTGCTGTTTCTAGTCCTTAAGTCCGAATGCCATCCTTTTCCTGTTTTATTGAGGCTTAGCTTGTACCTAGTCCTTCCTTTTGTCCTCAGATTTGATTTTTCTTTTCCTTGAGTCTGACCCAGGATATCAGTTTTTGGATTTTATGAGCCTTATCATGCCTCTGCCTGAATTCTGTGGATGCCAGATTGGCCTCTATAGTTGGCCTCTGAACCTTGCCTGTGTCTTGCTCAAGCTGTTACCAAAACACCAGGGGTTCGGTCTAGGTCCTGTTGCTCACCACACAGAAAGCCAGTGACTGAGACAATAAGTATTGTCAGGGAAAAAGGTTTTAATTGATTGCTGCAGCCAGGGAGATAGAAGGTCAGTCTCAAATCCATCTCCCTGACCAACTAAAATTAGGGGTTTATATAGCAGGGAAGAAATGTAACAATGTGTTGGAAAACAGGAAGTAGGGAGGGGTAAGGAAACAAAATAAGGAGTCTGGCATCTCATTGTCTAGTTGCTGTGATCTGGTCAGTTTCAGTTCTCCAGTACTTTTTGAGGGGTCTGGAGGTCCTTCCTGAGGAAGCAACTCAGATAAAACAAGTGTAAGTTTCAAGCTTTAAGACTAGAAAGGTCAATTTCTATGTTTATTCAAAATAATTTTCAGTGGGTCTATTGGGTGGATTTCACAGACACTCCTGATACATAGTAACAGACTGTATGAGCAAACTATGCACAGTGGAGTGGTGATAAGACAGGTGAGGGCACGTGCATCACTGTCCATGGTCCTGAATTTGCTGAACCACTGCGGTGTTGGTGTCTTCTGTGATCTGCCTACACTCCATGCATCTTGTTTTGTTTTGTTTTTTCAGACAGAGTCTCACTCCGTCATCAGGCGCCAGG
The DNA here is from genome assembly GCA_963573385.1 of Cacajao melanocephalus. NCBI lineage: Eukaryota > Metazoa > Chordata > Mammalia > Primates > Pitheciidae > Cacajao > Cacajao melanocephalus. The sequence continues at coordinate 2,158 of CAUYLG010051741.1, read as the reverse complement.
CTAGAGTGCAGTGGCGCGACCTCGGCTCACTGCAACCTCTGCCTCCCGGGTTCAAGCAATTCTCCTGCATCAGCCTCCCGAGTGGCTGGGACTACAGGCGTGTGTCACCACGCCCAGCTAATTTTTTTGTATTTTTAGTAGAGACGGGCTTTCACCATGTTGGCCGGGATGGTCTCGATCTCTTGACCTCGTGATATGCCCGCCTTGGCCTCCCATAGTGCTGGGATTACAGGCGTGAGCCACTGTGCCCGGCCCCCATTCATCTTGTTTTTTAGGCTGGTTCATATTCCTGGCCTCTGAGTTCTACTGTGCCACACACCGGACAAGAGCACTATGTTAAGTTGCAAAGCACTTCAGGAAGATACTATGTGAAGACATTGAAATAGTGAACTGGGCTGCATCTGCTACCTGAGTTATTTTGATTTGAACAAAAGGTGCTTAAAATCAAAGACCATGGATTGAAAGAAAAATTTTAAGTGTGGACACAACTTTCAAGTCTTTTTTCCAAGTTTTATTGTCTGATCCTCTCTATTATTATTATTATTTTTGAGGTGGAGTCTTGCTCCGTTGCCCAAGCTGGAGTGCGGTGGTGTGATCTCAGCTCACTGCAACCTCCACATTCCGGGTTCAAGCAATTCTCCTGCCTCAGACTCCCAACTGGCTGGGACTACAGGCGTGCACTACCATGCCTGGCTAACTTTTTGTATTTTAGTAGAGATGCGGTTTCACCGTGTTGGCCAGGATGGTCTTGAACTCCTGACCTCGTGATCCCCCCACCTCAGCTTCCCAAAGTGCTGAGATTACAGGTGTGAGACACCACACCCAGCCTGATCCTCTCTATTTTATTCAACTTTTTATCTGTCAATGCACCCTGATAGCTTTATATATATGAGTATCATTGTAATTCTTTGCCCAGGAATTTTATATTTTGGAATTGTTACAGGGACAGAGAAAATCTTAGGAGACTTGGATTTTTAAATAAGTTTGCCACAGATGATTGAAAAACCCTGACAAATAACCCTGCTATTAATGGAAGGGGACTTTTCTTCTTTTTTTTTTTTCTCTCTTGCTCTCTCTCTCTCTTTTTATCTATCTATCTATCTATTTATCTATCTATATGTATTACTGCATTTTAGGTTCTGGGGTACATGTAAAGAACATACAGGATTGTTGCATAGGTACATACATGGCAATGTGGTTTGTGGCCTCCAACCCCATCACCTATATCTGGCATTTCTCCCCCTGTTGTCCCTCCCCTAGACTCCCCACCACAGACCTCAGTGTGTGATGCCCCCCTCCCTGTGTCCATGTGTTCTCATCAACACCCGCCTATGAGTGAGAACATGTGGTGCTTGATTCTCTGTTCCTGTGTCAGTTTGCTGGGAATGATGGTTACCAGGTTCATCCATGTCCCTACAAAGGACACAAACTCATCATTTTTTTATGGTTGCATAGTATACCATGGTGTATATGTGCCACATATACATGTGTCCTTATAATAGAACGATTTATAATCCTTTGGATATATACTCAGTAATGGGATTGCTGGGTCAAATGGAGTTTCTATTTCTAGGTCCTTGAGGAATCGCCACACTGTCTTCCACAACGATTGAACTAATTTACACTCCCACCAACAGTGTAAAAGTGTTCCTATTTCTCCACATCCTCTCCAGCATCTATTGTCTCCAGATTGTTTAATGATCGCCATTCTAAGTGGCATGAGATGGTATCTCAACGTAGTTTCGATTTGCATTTCTCTAATGACCAGTGATGATGAGCATTTTTTCATATGTTTGTTGGCCTCATATGTCTTCTTTTGAAAAGTGTCTGTTCGGGAGAGATCCAAGATGGCTGATTAACAACAGCTCAGGATTTTAGCTCCCAGTGAAAGCACAGAGAGCGAGCGGACGCTGCAATTTCAGACGAATTTCTGTGGAACACAAACTGGGAAATTCCTGGCGGAGGAGCCACAAGGGTCGCCAGTGCAACTCTTTTGGCCGGCGCAGCTGTTTTGCCTGCGCCCCGGCGCGGCGCAGCGCTTCTCAGTGCGGAGTATATGCAACTGAGTGCCCCCTGAGTCGGGCTCAGCTGGTCCCATCACCACAAGGAGAACAGCAATTGGAAGCGCTGAGGACTGAGAGTTTCACAATAAGCACAG
>CAUYLG010051740.1:0-58011 GCA_963573385.1 Cacajao melanocephalus | reverse complement strand
CCCCTCCCTTCACTTTTTATTCCCTCTCCTCTCCCTCTCCCTCTCTCTTCCCTCCCGTCTCTTCCCCTCCCCTCCCCACTCCTCTCCCTCCCCTCCTCTCCCCTTTCCTCCCTTCCCATCTCCTCCCCTCCCCTTCCCTCATCTACCCACTCCCCTCCCCTCTCCCTCTCTTCTCCCCTCCTCTTTCTCTTCTTTGACCTCTTTTCCTTTATTTTTTCTTTACTTTCAAGACTCCCTGTCACCCAGGCTGGAGTGAAATGGCACAGTCATAGCTCACTGTTACCTTGAATTCCTGGGCTCAAGCAATCCTTCCACCTCAAGGTCTTGAGTAGCTAGGACTACAGGTGCCTGTCACCATCCCTGGCTCGTATTTATTTATTCTTTTTTTTTTTTTGAGAGGTGGAGTCTCACTATGCAGCCCAGGCTGGTCTTGAACCTCCTGGCCTCAAGTACTTCTCCTGTCTAGGCCTCCCAAAATGCTTGGATTCCTGGCATGAGCCACCATGCCTACCTGAGTATTTTGCTAATACTATTGTAATGTTAATGTTACCATTTTGGGTTAGACCCATCATCCTTCCAACTCCTAATCCTAGGGAATATATATTAAATAGATATGGTCGACCTCATTAATTACCTCACAAATAAGAGGTTTCTCAAAATGTTCTAGATACTCATTTCTTTTTAAATCTTTCATGTATGTTTAAGTGGTTCTTGAATGTATTTATTTATATTTTGGGTTGACTCTTTATAATTTTCCATTTTTTTGTGTGAAATAAATATGCTCTGGTAATTATGATGTTTATGAGATACAGATCCTAGGGGTACATAATTTATTTAACATTTCTCCTGTTTTTGAAAATTTACTTTGCAGTTTCTCAGAGCAATGAATTTCTGTGCATAGATCTTTGACCACATTTCTGAGTAATTCCTTAGGAAAGATTTGTTGTAATTGCAAATATCTTTTTTTTTTTTTTAAAGGCCTGAGATCTGTATTGCCAAGTTATTTCCAGGTTATACACCCATGAACATCAAGAGGAGTGCCTATATTATATTCTCATTATCCTTAAATATGATCATATTTTAAAAATTGCCAACATGTTGAACAACAAATGATACGTAATTTAATTGCCATTTATTAGTGAAGTTAGATTTTTGAAAACCCATTCACTGGCCATTGTTCTTTGTATTATCAATTTGGGTTCTTTATCCATTTTAATACTGAGTATTAATCTTACTCATTTTAAGGAGTTTTTAAATAAATACTTATAACAGATTCTTTCTTATTGGTTTTGCTGACTGCTTATCACCAATGCTATTGGTGCAATACAATATTTAAAAGAATGTGACAGAGAAATTTCAAATTAAGGAAACCTTAGTAGATATGAATACTCCTTTCCTGCTCACCTCCCACACTCATTCCTCATTTTCTTACCTCTTCACTGTTTATTCTGTGTATGATTATTAGGTCAGTTTTTAAAAACTTGTGCTCTGGCCAGGCGTGGTGACTCAGGCCTGTAATCCCAGCACTTTGGGAGGCAGAGGCAGGTGGATCATGAGGTGGAGAGATCGGGACCATCCTGGCCAACACAATGAAACCCTGTCTCTAGTAAAAATACAAAAATTAGCTGGGCGTAGTGGCAGGTGCCTGTAGTCCCAGCTTCTTGGGAGGCTGAGGCAGGAGAATCACTTGAACCTGGGAGGCTGAGATTGCAGCGAGCAGAGATTGCGCCACTGCACTCCAGCCTGGTGACAGAGCGAGATTCCGTCTCAAAAAAAAAAAAAAAACCCCAAAATTTGTGCTTATATTTGAAATATGGTATTTCATAGTTCCCCCATACAATTTTCTTCACCTTCACATATATGTTTTTGGTGCTTTGAGCCCTAAAAACATGATAATTACTATTACTAATGCTTCATCTTTCGTAGACACTCAAATACTTTAGTCAAACCTTCTCAGATACTTGACGTTATAGCTTAATTGGTTTTACTCCATGTTTCAATAACAGGAGGAAACCGTTACACTGAAGCTGTGTTTATATTCCACTGATGTCTCTTTCTTTAAGAACTTTGACTGCTATATGCCCTATTTGCTAGTAGTTAATCTTATTTCTTTGTTGTAATTGTTTCATTTTATCAGTTGAATAAATTTTGTTATTTGAATCTTATCTAAAATTCAAAAAACTTTTGTTAAGTCTTATTTAAAATTGGTCTGAAAAACTTTTTTTTAACATATATTTCATTTGGTTTTCCATATTTGACAAAAATTTTTATTATTTATGTACTTTCGTAGTTGTAATATTGGTCTTTTCCCCAGTTAACATATGGTTTTAGGATGTATATTCTTTATCATTAATAAAACTGGAAAGAATGATTAGAATTTTATTAAAATGACATAAAATTTTTATTCTTGGTTTTCAGAGATCTTTCTGTTTTGTGGGGTTAGTAGTTATACTCTGAATATTATAGAATAGGTATTTGGTTATATAACTAACTTTGTTTCTGGAATAGTAATCTGGAAATCTAATGTGATTATATCTTCTCACTATTAATTCTATTTGTACATCATTTGGTTTAATATAGTTTCTATCTCACATGTATTGATCATCATAGCAAAATACACTTAATTCCTAAGATCTTAGAGTAAATATTGTTTTGACTTAAGTATTAAAATGTTTGGAACATTTCTTTTATGTTATGCCATTTGAAGACTTAAAAAAATTTCTTTACATAAAAGGTACTCTTTAAAACATGCATTTGTTGGTGTTTTCCTCTTTTTCAAAATGCAGATTCATACTTTAGTAGAAAGTTTGAAACTTTCTATCACAGATCAACAGCTGCCTATGTTTATTCGTATAATGCAACTTGGAATTGCTCTTTACTATGGAGAAATAGGCAATTTTAAAGAAGGAGAAATAGAGGATCCTACTTGTCACAATAAAGATATGCTAGGAAACATTACAGGTAAGTAATGTAAAAATTATATTAAATTAAAACTTTATTTTACCATTGGGAAACTTTGAAAAATGTGTTGATTGAGTTTTACAGTATTCTAATGAGATGAGCTGATTGTATTTTGGTTGTTTTACACTATTTTAATTTTTTTTTTTTTTGAGATGGAGTCTAGCTCTGTTGCCCACGCTGGAGTGCAGTGGTGCAATCATGGCTCACTGCAACCTCTGCCTGTCAGGTTCAGGCGATTTTCCTGCCTCAGCCTGCCGAGTAGCTGGGATTACAGACATTCACCAGCACACCTGGCTAATTTTTGTATTTTTTTTAGTAGAGATGAGTTTTCACCATGTTGGCCAGGCTCATCTCAAACTCCTGATTTCAGGTGATCTGCCTGCCTTGGCCTCCCAAAGGGCTGGGATTACAGGCATGAGCCACTGTGCCTGTCCTACACTACTTTAATTTTATCTACATGCTGAATAACATTATGATTTTTTCCTATATACTTAAAATAACTTTTATATTTCTAGTAGAAATAAGTGTTCAGAATGTACTATTTATTTATGGATGAGACAGGGTTTTGCTCTGTCACCCAGGCTAGAGTGCAGTGGCACAAGCATGGGTAATTGCCGCCTTGACCTCCAAGGCTCAGGTGATCCTTCTACCTTAGCCTTCCAAGTAGGACTACTGGAACGCACCACCGCACCACCATGCCTGGCTAATTTTGGCGTTTTTTTGCAGAGACAGAGTTTTGCTGTGTTGCCCAGGTTGGTCTCAAACTCCAAGGTATAAGCGATCTGCCTGCCTCACTGTCACAAAGTGCTGGGATTACAGGTGTGAGCTACTATGCCTGGCCCAGGATATATGTTTTATAAAAGTTTAAGTAGTATAACCTCAAGATTTCCTAGTAAATAATAGTATTAGTAATTTTTTTGCAAAAGTTCACTTAACTAAGATTGAGTTATTTTAGTGCTGTTAATTATTGAAATGTAAACTTTGTTGAAGGATATGTAATATGGGAAAATATGGAGATCATTTTGATGTGTTTCTTTCTCTTAGAATTTTAAGATAAAATGGGTTAGACGTGTCAATAGTTAAGTGTGATGTATGGTAGAATGGCAGAAAGTTTAATAAATAGTAGCATGAATGATCTGATGTAGAAAGATGAAAGGAATGATTGATTTTGACTTAGTATTGGGCCTGAGACTCAGAAAGTTTTAAGATGATTAATTTCCATAGATAAAGCCCTAAGAGAAGGGCATTTCAAACTTAGGGGCAAATAACTCAATTAAAAATGGGCAAAGAGGCATTTCTCCAAAGAAGATAAACAAATAGCAAACAAGCAAATCAAAACCTCAGTGAGATACCACTTCACAGGCGCTAGATGACTATAATAAAAAAGATACAAAATAACAGGTATTGGTGAGGATGTGGAGAAATTGGAACTCATCTAAGTTGCTGTTGGGGGTGTAAAATGGTATAGTTGCTTTGGAAAACAATATGGCAGTTCTTCACAAAGTTGAACATACAGTTACCATATTGTCCCAGCAATTCCATTCCTACTTGTATATCAAGAGAATTGATAACATATGTCCATGTAAAAACTTATATATGAATGTTCATGGTAACATATTCATAGTAGCCAAAAACTGGACACATTTGAAATGTTTATCAGCTGATGAATGTATTATCAAATTATGGTATGCATTGGAATATTACTTAGCTATACAGAAAAATGAAATACTGATATAGGCTATAGCATGGATGAACCTTGAAAGCATTATCTTAAGTGAAAGCAGCCAGTGAAAAAATAACACATATACGATTCCATTAGAAATGTTTAGAATAGGCAGTTTTGTAGAGGCAGGAAGTAGATTAGTAAACAGGAGTTGAGGGGAGGAGATCATAACTGCAAATAAGTAGATTTCTTTTTGGAATGATGAAAATGTTCTAAAATTAAAAAAACCACTGAATTGAACACCTTTAAAGGTTGAATTTTATGCTATTTAGACATTATCTCATTAAAAAATCTTACTACCTTAAAGCGTAGAGAACAACATTAACCAGAGTATATAGCTATAAAACATACCTTTATTTCACACCAGAGGGTGAATTTTGGTTAGACAGTGAACATCTGAGACAGAAACAGTGTTTTTTACCTGGAACAAACATAGCACATAGAAGATACTTGATTCATTTTTTTCCAACATGACAAATTTCAAATATATAGAAAGGCTGAAAGTGTTATTATTAGGTGAACACTCACATACTTATCACCTAGAGTCTACTATTAATATTCTGTTACATTTGCTTCATCACATATCTGTTCATCTAACATCCCTTTCTTTATCAATACAACCAATGTTTTTGATGCCTTTCAAGGTAAGTTACAAACCTTGGTACACTTCACCCCTAAGCCTCAGCTGCATATTGTTATCTAGAGTTTCTACTAAGTGAGTCTTTTTATATTTTTGGAGGTTAAGTCTCCAAAGTAAAATTCAATGAATTTAAGAAATACGTATACCTGTGTGATGTGAAACACTCATCAAGATATGGGTCGTTAACATCTCAGATAGTTTCTTACGCCCCTTTCTAGTCATCCCCCTCCACCTGCTTGCCTCCCTTGGAGATTTTGAAGTTTTTTAAAATCATAGATTTAGTTTTGCCAGTTCTAGGATTTCATGCAAATAGAATCACTCAATATGTATAAAAGGTTTCTTTCATTAAGCATAGTATGTTTGGGATTTATCTATGTTGTTGCATATAGCAGTCATTCTTTGCTTTTCATTGCTAGGTACATTGTATGACTATACCATGTGAATATACTATAGTTTATTTTACCATTCATTTGTTGATGGACACTTGGGCTGTTTTTAGTTTTGGTTATTATAAATAAAGCTTTCTTAGATATTTTTGTACAAATGTCATGTAGACATGTGCTATTCTTTCTCTTAGGTAAATACTTAAGAGTGGAATTATATGTTTAGTTTTCAAAGAAACTTCCAAAACCTTTTCTAAAGTGGTTGTGCCATTTTATATTCCTATCAACAATGTGTGAGAGTTGCAGTTGGCCTACATCCTTGCCCATATTCAGTGGTGTATTTTTTGAAATTTTTACCATTGGATGAGTGTGTTTTGGTATCTCATGGTTTTAGTTTGCATTTTTGATGGTTAATTATTTTAAATTTTTAAATGTGGTTGTAGGCCTTTATCTGCCTTTGTGAAGTATGTATTAAATGCCTGTCCATTTAAAGCTTTTTTGGTGTCTTTTAAAAATTTTATTTTACTTTATGTATTTATTATTTATTTGTTGACAGTCTTACTCTGTTGCCCAGGCTGGAGTATGATGGCATGGTCATAGTTCACTGTAGCCTTCAACTCCTGGGCTCAAGGAATCCTCCAGGCTCAGCCTCCTGAGTGCTTGGGACTACAGGTGCATGCCACTGAGCATGGCTGATAATTTTTTTTTTTTTCCGAGATGGGGGTCTTGCTTTGTCGCATATGCTATTCTTGAACTTCTGGTGGCTTCATGTGATTCTCCCATCTTGGCCTCCCAAAGTGCTGGGATTACAGGCATGAGCCACTGTGCCCAACAGGGCTTGTAACTTATATAAAACTTATTCTGAACTAGGATGACCAAAGTCTCTTGGTACTATTATTTTAGTTACTCTAGTTAAGTCTTTTCCTTCTCAGGTGAAAGAAGGTAATAGTTCATAACCTATAAATGTAGGATGTTCCAAGAGTCTCCTGTCATAAAAGTTTAAAAAGTTATAAAAATTTTCTAATATGAAGGGTATTATTTAAAGATTTAAAGGAGTATGTGTATTTATAGATTTATTAATGGAAAGTAGATATGAGTGAATCTGCTGGAGACTACTTGTCCCATGGCGGGTTTTTCTTTTTTTGACAGGGTCCAGGGTCTTGCTCTGTCACCCAGGCTGCAGTGCAGTGATATATATGATCATGGCTCACTGTAACCCCTGCCTCCCAGGTTCAAGTGATTCTCCCACCTCAGCCTCCCAGGTTGCTGGGACCATAGATGCACACCACCACACCTGGGCAATTTTTTGTATTTTTAGTAGGGACAGGGTTTCACCATTTTGCCTAGGCTGGTCTCAAACTCCTGAACTCAGGTGATGTGCCCACCTCAGCCTCCCAAAGTGCTGGGATTACAGATGCGAGTCACCACTCTTGGCCCCTGTGAATTTTTTAAAAAGTAATTTTTTTCTTTCTAAATTTCATGATGATATGCCTTTTTGGTTTATAATGCTGGAATAATATTAAGGGACTTTGATGGAGTTTGTCTTTACAAAGGTGGACTAAATTAAAGAGTGGTTTTTTGGTTTGCCAATTGCTAACCAAATAAAATTTCTTGCTATAATTTTTTCATCAGTAGAACAGGAAAGGTACAACATATCTTACTTGCTAGTAAGAAAGAGGCCCCAACATTATTATTTTTCTTAACTACATATAAAAGTCATTTTATTTTAACATTTGCTTTCATCTTTGGCATAATTCTTGGTTGGGCAGGGGTGCATTTTGCCCAGAAGCATTTGCCATTGTTTTTTCCTCCATGGATGCATCAGAAAGTGGAGAATGTTTCTTGGACCTTTGTGGTACTATGTTTTTGATAAAAGTCAGTTTTTCAATATATTAGCTTTATTTTTGAGAGGTAGGTTTTTTGTTGTTGGTTTAAAACATTCACGAGTGATGTTAAATAATTAATTTATTCTTTGAATTTATCAAATACAGTTAAAAGCTATGTGCAGTTGATAAACTACTCTCCACATCTCAATAACCATAACCTACTAAAGGAGATTGATACAGTACAACTTACAGAAACTTGAGAGTCATAATGCTAAAAGATTCGTTTCAAAAATGATAATCATTGTATCATTTGTTTATACCTTATATTAGAAGGATATGGGAGGAAAAATTTAAAGGATGTCTGTTTCTAATCCTTTTGATTTATTTAAAATGACTTTATTTTAATTGATAGGTTCTGAAGATGAAACAAGAGTAGATATACAATATCCTGCCCAGTATAAAGTTCAAGAGCTATATTCACAGCAAGATGAGGAGCAGCCACAGGGATGGGTATCGTGGGCCTGGTCTTTTGTACCTGCAATTGTGAGTTATGACGATGGTGAGGAAGACTTTGTTGGGAACGATCCTGCATCAACCACACATCAACAAAAAGCACAGACTTTGAAGGATCCTATTGTTTCTATAGGATTTTATTGCACAAAGGCAATGGTGACTTTCAAAGTAGGTCTTTACTCTTACTGTTTATACCTCTAGAAACTTTAATGCTTAAATTTTGATTGTTAGTACAATTCTAGCTTCATTCAAGTTTGTTTTGCATTCAGTAGATGTGAGATAGAGTTCTAACAGTTCTTCATAAAATTACATGGCTCTTCCACTTGAAATCTTTGAATTTTGATTCCTTCCTATCTTCTTAGGGCCTTCTCCACATTTCTTTTTTATTAGCTTCATGGATAGTGTTTTGCCCTGTGAATCATTCAGTAGGTATACAAACATGCCTTAATATTGTCATTAAAAAAGAAAGGAACAGCAAAAATTTCCTCCTGAATTCTTTTACTCATCAGGTATGGTTTCATTTCTGTGCTCTCCTTCATAACAATAACAATCTCGCTCTCTTTTTTTTGAGACAGGTTTAGGCTCTGTTTCCTAGGCTGGAGTTCAGTGGTGCGATCACAGCTCAGTGCAACCTCTGCCTCCCAGGCTCAAGACATCCTCTCACCTCAGCCTCTGAGCAATTGGGACTACAGGCACGCGCCACTGCATCTCGCTCATTTTTTTTCTTTTAAATTTTTTGTAGAAATGGGGTTTTGCCATGTTGCCCACACTGGTTTTGCTCCTAGGCTCAAGGGATTTGCCCCCCTCGGCCTCCCAACGTGCTAGGATTACAGGTGTTAGCCACCATGCCCAGCCTCATAACAATTTTTTTTAAAAGGATTGTTTATGTATAGTTATCTCTTTCCTCATCTCTTTTACTTTTCAGGGTAGTCAAATTTGTTAACTAGGTCCTCTTCTATTTTTCCAGCAGTATTTAACATAATTTGACCACTTCCTCCATTAAAATAATGCATGTAAAATATATATTCTCTTCTATACAAAAAAAATACAAATATGTGTATGTCCAGGTTAAAGAATAATAAAGTAAATACTCTTTTACTTGAAGAAATATAAAATTATGCCAGGCACAGTGGCTCACACCTGTAATCCCAGTACCCCTGCACTTCAGCCAAAAGAATATAAAATTGCTAGTAGCTTTGATCCCTCTGTGTGTTCTTCTTTGATCATATTTTACTTCTCTCCCTCTCACCTATAACCCAAACTTAATTTTGAGTTATTTGTTTGGACTTTTATAATACTATTACCAACATGTAATATTCCTGAATTATATCTTAATTCATTCAACAAATATTTTTAATGCCAGCTGTGTTCAGGCATTGTTTTTTCTCCAGAGATACCAGAGTGAACAGATATAAATTCCTGCTTTTTCAAACTTAAATGGTATTTTAAACAAATAAGGTACATAGTATGTTCACTGAAGATAAAGGTTATGTAGAAAAATCAAGTGGGGGCTGGTGGCTCATGCCTGTAATCTCAGCAGTTTGGGGACCAAGGCAGGCGGATCACCTGAGGTTGGGAGTTGGAGACCAGCCTGACCAACATGGAGAAACCCTGTATCTACTAAAACCCAAACAAACAAACAAACAAACAAACAATTTGCTGGGTGTGGTGGCGCATGCTACTTAGGAGGCTGAGGCAGGAGAATCACTTAAACCCAGGAGGCAGAGGTTGTGGTGAGCCGGGATCTTACCATTTTACTGCAGCCTGGGCAACAAGAACGAAACTCTGTCTCAAAAAAATAAAAAAAACAACAAAAAGAAAAGAAAAAGAAAAAGAAAAATCAAGTGGGAAGGGGAATAGCTAGTGCTTTCACTAGAGGGAAAATTATGCAGTTTAAAATTGGATGGTTTGGGAAGGTCTTATTATGAAGGGAATATTAAAGCAAAGACCTGCAAGAGGAAGCCTTATTGATATGAGAATGAACATGCCAGTAATAATAAATGTAAAGGCATCGGAGTTTGAGGAATAGCAAGGAAGCCAGTGGGGCAGTAGCGCCATGAGAAGTTGTGAATGTGGTATTAAAGATAAGAGGGGTTATGAGGTTTGTAGTTCATATATTGTAAACTGTGTAGATTGTTTTTGGGAACTTGTCTTGTATTCTGATTGAGATAAGCAATATTTGGCCAGCTTTTAGCAGAAGAATTATATGATGATCTGGGTTATATTTTAATCTGGATCACTCTGGCTGCTGTGTTAAAAATGGAAGCAAAAGTAAGGAAAAGAAATAGGATTGCAATTTTCAAGCAAAAGATGGTAATGACTTGGAGTAGGGTGGTAGCAAGTGAAAGTGATGAAAAGTGATTGTGTGTTTTAGATGTGTTTTGAAGATCAAATAGGCAGAATTTCCTGATAGATTTTATTAAGAGAAATGAATGAAAAAAAAAGGATCCAAGGATGGCTGTTGAACAATTAGAAGAGTTGAACTCTGACATTTTGGGATGACTGGAATTGGGAGAAGACTAGATTTGAGATGAAGATGAGGAATTTAGTTTTGGATAGATTTAAGATGCCCACTGTATATTTAAGTAGAGTGATTCAGTGGACAGTTGGATATATGGATCTAGAGTTCAGATTGCAAATGTGCCTAGGTTCATGTATTTGAGACTGCAATTAGTGTAGAATAGAAAAAAGAGAGGTTCTAGAGCCTAGCTCTGGGGCACTGTGATGATAAGAAATTGGAATGATGTGGAAGAAATAGCAAAGGAAGCTGAGAATAAGTGGTCAGTATTGTAGACAGAAAACCAAGAGACTGTCTGTTTGTAAGGTAAGTACCATAAATGTTTTAAAAGAGGAGGGAGTAGGTTATTTGTGAGAATGGATCCTTGGATTTGACAATGTGGAAATTACTGGTGATTTTGAGCAGAGCAGTGATATGACACTGTTAGAACCTTAGTTGGAGTTGATTAAAAGCAAATGGGAAGATTGGTAGAAATGTAGAATAGTGTATCTTTTGTGGAATATAGTTTGGTGGTTCCACAAAAAAATTAAACATAGAATTACCATATAATCTATCAATTGTATTTCTAGGTATGTACTCAAAATAATAAAAAACTGGTATTCAAACAAATTGATGTACATAAATGTTCATAGTAGCACTATTTAGTGACCTCCCAAAGTGGAAACAATCCAAATGTTCATCAGTGGATGAATGAACAAACAAATTGTGGTGTATACATACAGTGGAATAATATTCAGACATAAAAAAAGCTGAAGTTCTGGCCAGGCGTGGTGGCTCACACCTATAATCTCAGCACTTTGGGATCCACTGAGGCAGACAGATCACTTGAGATCAGGAGTTTGAGACCAGCCTGACTAACATAGTGAAATCTTGTCTCTACTAAAAATACAAAAAGCCAGGCATGGTGGTGGGCACCTTTAATCCCAGCTACTTGGGAGTCTGAGGCAGGAGAATCGCTTAAACCCAGAAGACAGAGATTGCAGTGAGCTGAGATGGTGCCATTGCACTCCAGCCTGGGCAACAATAGCTAAGCCCCATCTATCTCAAAAGAAAAAAAAAAAAAAATGGAATGAAGTACTGATGCATGCTAAAGATTAATGAACCTTGAAATCTGTATGCTGAGTGAAATAAGCCAGACATAAAAGGACAAATATTGTGTGATTCCACTTAGGTGATGTTCTCTAGAGGGATAGAACTAATAGGATGTATGTATGTATGAAAGGGAGTTTATTAAGGAGAATTGATTTACACGATTACAAGGTTAAGTTCTATGATAGGCTGTCTGCAAGTTGAGAAGCAAGGAAGCCAGTGGTAGATCAATCCAAGTCCCAAAACCTTAAAAGTAGGGAAGTTGACAGTGCAGCTTTCAGTCTGTGGCTGAAGGCCTGAGAGCTCCTGGCAAACCACAGGTGTAAGTCCCAAAGTCTAAAAGCTGAAGAACTTGGGAGTCTGTTGTTGAAGGGCAGGAAGCATCCAGCACAGGACAAAGATGAAGGCCCGAGGACTCAGCAAGTCTAGCCCTTCCACATTCTTCTGCCTGCTTTATCCTAGCTGTGCTCGCAGCTGATTAGATGGTGCCCACCCAGATTGAGGGTGGGTCTGCGTCTCCCAGTCTACTGATGTAAATGTTAATCTCCTTTGGGAGCACCCTCACAGACATACCCAGGAACAATACTTGGCAGCCTTCAATCCATTCAAGTTGACAGTCAGTATTAACCATCACAGATGAGGTATTTAGAATAGGCAAAATCACAGAAACACAGAGTAGAGTAGATATTACTAGAGGCTGTGGGAGACCGGGGAGTTAGTGCTTAATAGGTGCAGAGTTTCTGCCTAGTATGATGTAAATGCTCTGCAGATATATAGTAGGGATAGTTATGCAGTATTTTGTACTAAATTGCCACTGAATTGTATACTGACAAATGGTTAAAACCATAAATTTTATTATTATATATTTTACCATGCAAAAAGGACAGATAAAAATGCAAATGGTAGTAGAGTAATAGTTGATAAAGAGTACAGAAAACTCTTTCGAGATGGTTTTGTCATAAAGAGCATAGGAATAGGGAAACAGCTGGTTGGGGTTGTAGAGCTAAAGTTTTTTTTTTTGAAAGATGGGAGTAATTATATCATGTTTGGTGATGAAACTGATCTAATAGGAAAAATTGATCTAGGTACGAGGGGGAGAATTGCTGGAATAATATTCTTGAGTAGGTAAGAGGGATTGGCACCTCTTGTAGAGGTGGAAAGTCTGATGACCTCTAATGGGACAATAGATCATTCATACATGATAGCAGGAGAGAAAGCAGTGTGTGATCTTGCACCCACATAAGTGGTTTAGTAGAAAAGGTGGTAGAGGTTTTTGAAAGTTCTCTTCTGATTTTTTTTCTTTGAATAGTTCTCTTAACTCAGAGTAAAGTTGGGGAAGGAGGAGAAGCTTTGAGGAAAGGAAAGAAGGTATAAAATTGTCATCTTGGGGAGGATGAGGAGTAATGGCCTTTGAATATATATGTTCACTAGGGACACTAAGGCCTACTACACAAAAGTGATCATGAATTTGAAGATATACCAGTTGTGGTTGTATGTATTTTCTAGTCATATTCTGCTGCTTTAGTTAGGGTGATGGTGAAAATAATGTGAAGGACAAGATCAGTGCAGAAGAGGAGGTCAAGAAACTGAGACATCAGACTTTTGGAATGATCATCTCTCTGGATATTGAAATCACCAAGAATTATGACAGTGGTAGTTTGGGATTGAATTCAAAACTAAAACCTTCAGACAACTAGTAGAATGATGTGGGATTGATTTATGATTGTAAGAAAGAGGGGTGATGGATCTCACAATCTGTTCCATATATTTGCTATGTTTTGAACAATGTGGATGTAAATGTCTGGTACAGATCTTCTGACATATATGTAGAACAGTTTCTTTAAGATACATACCCTGATGTCAGCTTGCTGTTTGAATGAACACTTCTTTTTCTTTAAAAATATTATGGCTGGGTGCAGTGGCTCACAGCACCCATTATTACACCCATAATCCCAGCACTTTAGGAGGCTAAAGCAGGCGGATCTCTTGAGCCCAAGAGTTCCAGACCAGCCCTTCCAACATGGTAAAACCCTGTCTCTACAGAAAAATACAAAAATTAGCCAAGCATGATGGTGTGCGCCTATAGTCCCAGCTACTTAGAGGCTGAGGTGGGAAGGTCACTTGAGCCAGAGGGGTGGAAGTTGCAGTGAGCTCAGATCGTGCCACCACCACTCCAGCCTGGGTGACAGAGCAAGACCTTGTCTCACAAAAAAAGAAAAATAAATAATGTTTGGGTTGCCAGGGGCTTTTTTGTAGTTGTTTTGGTGCTCCTCCTCTTCTGTCTGATCTTTAAATGTTGGCATATAGGGCTTGGTCTTTGGCCCGCTCATCTCTTCTATGTACATACTCCTAAGATGATATAACTCGATCATGATATAGATGCTGATAGACTATCAAATTTATGTCTCAACTTTTCAGTTTTCCCTGAGCTGTAGAATTCAGCTGCCTATTTTATATTTCTACTCTCACATCTAATCAATACGTAACACATACAAACAGAACTCTTGATTTTTCTTTGCAGCAGTGCACCCCCACCCCCACTATTTTACCTTTTATTAAATTGCAACATTGTCTACTAATTTGCTTCAGCTTAACATTTATCAGTATTTTTTCATATCCTGCCACATCTAATCAGTCAGCATATTCCGTCAGCTGTACCTTTAGGATGCAGTCATTTCTCATCACCTTTATTGCAACTTACAGACCAGTAGTTCTCAAACTTTTTGATCTCAAGGCTCCAGGAAACCTTGCATTCTTAAAACTTACTGAGAACTGTAAGGAGTTTTTGTTTATTCAGATTACATCTAGTCATATTTATAATAGTAGAAATTAAAACAAATCTTAAGAATATGTATTTATTAACTTATTTTAAAATAAATTTATATATTGATATGGATATCATTTTATAGTAAAAATATTGTATTTTAAAAAGTAAGAAGGGACCTGCATTGTTTTTATTTTTGTTAATATATTGAATGTCTGGCTTAGTAGAAGATAGCTGAATTCTCATGTCTGCTTCAGTAGTCAGTCTGTTAGGAAATGTTTTAATTAATGCAGATGCAGAACATCTAGTTTCACATAAATATTTGTTTGGAAAGAAAGGTGTTTTTAAATAGCCTTTTCAGAAATTATGGATTTTTTTTTGATATTACACTAAAACTCAGTAAGTGGTCATTTTAAAAGATTTGTTGGGCCGGGTGCAGTGGCTCACGCCTATAATCCCAGCACTTTGGGAGGACAAGATAGGTGGATCACAAGGTCAGGAGTTAGAGACCAGCCTGGCCAATGTGGTGAAGCCCTATCTATGTTAAAAATACAAAAATTAGCTGGATGTGATGGTGGGTGCCTGTAATCCTAGCTACTCAGGAGACTGAGGCAGAAGAATTGCTTGAACCTGGGAGGTGGAGGTTGCAGTGAGCAGAGATTGTGCCACTACACCCCAGCCTGGGTGACAGAGCAAGACTCTGTCTCAAAAAAAAAAAAAAAAAAAAAAAAAGATTTATTGTTTCTTCAGCACTTAGAAATTGCCTGGTATGTTTTCAACAAATATTTATTTGTTGAATAAGTATGTCCATCCATCTACTCATCTTTTCATCAGCTTTTCAGTTTACAAAAATTTATGGACTAATTTTTCAAGTTTTGTTTCCTCTCCAATTTCATTGTTTGTGGGTGTATTAATATATTTTAAGTCTGCATTTTTGTAAAGGAGATAAACCTATGTGAAGTGAGCTAAACTTTTGAAATAGTAGTATAGATATTATTCCAGGTAGGTTGTTACATTGTGGAGTTATAGCAGTGGAAAAAAAAATGTTCCTATTCCCATGGTTTTAAATTTAGCATAGATTGTTTAACTGCTTGAAATAATTTTCTATTAGTAGTAAACCTACACAGTTTATAACTATAACAGATGGAAAATTATAAAATACTTTAATATTAAAGACTTTTCTATTAAGGTAATTCAGTATTTTCTAATATGACAAAGTTTAAAATACAGAGACCAAGTTTCAACTGAAGTTTGTGTCATAGCTTGATTACTTTTTTAAAAATTTGGGCAAAAATGATAATCCATGTATTAGCTGTGCTATTTTAACATCGTTATTCTCAGTTCTTCTACTGAAACAATTTTTGTAATTGAATTCACTGATTTAGCTTTGATTACATTAGAGGGATAAGTATTCATTTTCAAAATTAAAACATTTAAAACAAGATATTAAAAAATATAAAAAAAGGTAACTGTTGACAAATATTGTTGGATATATTATCAGGTTTTTTTTGTTTGCTTTTTACATCAAAAGTCCTGATATACAGCCTGGGCAACGTAGTGAGACCCTGTGTGTACCAAAAAAAATAAATAAATAAATTAGTGGGACATGGTGGCACTTGCCTGTAATACTAGCAGTTTAGGAGTCTGAGGTGGGGGGTATCACTTGAGTCCAGGAGTTTGAGCTGCAATGAGCTATGTTTGCACCGCTGTACTCCAGCTTGGGAGACAGAGCAAGACTGTGTCTCTTAAAAAAAAAAAAAACCTAATG
This sequence comes from Cacajao melanocephalus, assembly GCA_963573385.1. NCBI lineage: Eukaryota > Metazoa > Chordata > Mammalia > Primates > Pitheciidae > Cacajao > Cacajao melanocephalus. The sequence continues at coordinate 41,826 of CAUYLG010051740.1, read as the reverse complement.
TAGATGATGGGGCGATGGATACTGCAAACTACCACCATGGTGTGTGTATACCTATGTAAGAGACCTGCATGATCTGCATATGTACCCCAGAACTTAAAGTATAATAAATAAATTTAATTAAAAAAATTAAAAAGTCTGATGTTTTATACAAACAAACAAAAAAAAGATATATTGTCAGTTTTAGATGATCAGAATAAAACACTTATTTTTGTAGAAGTTTGTGAGGGAAGTTAAGGATTACTAATTAGGTACTATCCTTTTTGGTGATTTTTGAAATCATTTAAAATGAATTTGAAATTATTCTGGTACATTTCTGTTAATTATTGAGAGGAATTGTATTCAAGTGAATCAGTCAAAATAGGCATTTATCCAACCGTGGCAACATAGTGAGACCCCATCTTTATAAAAAATAAAATTAAAAAATAGCCAGGTGTGGTAGTGTGCACAGGTAGTCCTAGCTACTCTAGAAGCTGAAGTGGAGGTTTTTGCTGTAGTGAGAGCTATGATCATGCTACTGTACTGCAGCCTGGGTGACAGACGAATTCCCTGTCTCAAAAACAAAAAGAAAAGCAAACAACAACAAAACAAACTAGTCATTTATATATAAAACGTTTATAGACTGTTTGGGTAGTATTTGTCAATAGTTAATATATCTTTTTATAATTTTAGAACATTTATGTTTCTCAAAGTTTTCTGTTAGTGAAGTATCTTGATATTAAGGAGGAAAGCATTAGAATTCATTGTTCAGCTTGAATTTGAAGAATGTATGGAATTAATTTGTGGTTCATATTTGGTTAAGAAAACAAGATCATGTTTCCGCATTAGCATTTTCAACAATTGATATCAGTCCAGCAAAAATCATGCCAAATTAAATCTAGCATTTTTCCAATAATGTTTAAAATAGTTCTTGTAATGTTTGAGTCCTTTTAATCAATTAATTGCTTTTTCTCTATAATAATTGTAGACAGCTGAAGAGGGATCAATTTAAAAAAATTCAAGTTTGCTTCAGTAATCATTCTAGATTACAGAATTGTACTTTAAAATAGCTACATTGTGTATATCAATACTAGAAACATCCAAGAAATAGGAGTCTACATTACATAAAAATATAAAATATAAAAAGCTTTATTATAAAAAATGAGAATAGTTGATACTCAGTATAGATAAGTCACTGTGCTAAAAATTGTTTTTAGTTCAAGAACTTTTATTGGGCCTAAGTTAAATATTGGATTTTTAAAAATGTGAGCTTTGACTTTGCATGTGAAAGTGAAGAATGTATCTATATTATAAGAATGAGGGGAAGTAAATCATTAGCAAACACAGGCTGAATACCTTTTTAAAAAAAGTAACCTTTTCTTTTTGAAATAATTTTAGAGTTACAGATAGGTTGCAAAGATAGTACAGAGAGTTCACTTATACTCCTTACCCAGTTTCTCTTATTGCTATGTTATCACAGTATATTTGTCAAAACTAAGAAGCCTTCATTGGTGCATTACTGTTAAATTTTAAACATTAATTGAATTTCATGATATCTTTTTTCTGTACCATTATCCAAACCAGGATACCATATTGCATTTAAAATAGTACTTTTGAAAAATAACTTATTTAGTTTTTGAAACATAGAAATAATATGTTGTAAGCATCTGGGGAGTGAGAATTTCTTGTTTTGTTAGTATCTAGATTAGTACAGGTGTACCTCGGAGATATTGGTTTGGTTTCATACCACTGCAATAAAGAGAATATAGCAATAAAGTGAGACATAGAAATTTTTTGGTTTGCCCGGTGCATACAAAGTTATGCTTACACAGTACCGTAGTTTGTTTAGTGTCCAATAATATGTCTAAAAACAGTTTATATATCTTAATTAAAAAGTACTTTATTGTTAAAAAATGCTAACGATCATCTGCACTTTTAGCAAGTCATCTTTTCGCTGTTGGAGGGTCTTGACTCAATGTTGATGGTTGCTGTCTGATCAGGGTGGTGGTTGCTAAAAGCTGGAGTGGCAGAGGCAATTTCTCAAAATAAGACAGTGATGAAGTGTGCCACATTAATTGACTCTTCCTTTCATGGAAGATTTCTCTGTAGCATGGGATGCTGTTTGTCTGCATTTTACTCTGAGTAGGACTGTTTTTTTGGAGACGGTCTCCCTCTGTCACCCAGGCTGGAGTGTAGTGGTGCAATCTTGGCTCACTGCAACCTCTGCTCCCCAGATTCAAGCAATTCTTGTGCTTCAGCCTCCCGAGTAGCTGGGACTACAGACATGTACCACCACACCTGGGTAATTTTTGTATTTTTAGTAGAGACAGAGTTTTGCCATGTTGGCCAGGCTGGTCTTGAACTCCTGACCTCAAGTGATCCACCTGACTTGGCCTCCCAAAGTGCTGGCATTACAGGCTTGAGCCACCACTTCTGGCTTCAGAGTAGAACCTCTGTTGAAATTGGAGTTAGTCCTTTCAAACACTACTTACTGCTGCTTTATTGACTAAATTTACAGAACATTCCAAATTCATTGTCATTTCAACTGTGTTCCCAGCATCTTCACCAGGAGTAGATTTCAGGTTCAGAAATCACTTTCTTTCTTGCTTTGTTTCTTTCCTTTCCTTTCCCTTTCTTTCCCTTCCCTTCCTTTCCTTTTTCTTTTCCTTTCCTTTCCTCTCCTTTCTCTCCTTTCCTTTCTCTCTTTTCTCTCCTGTCTTTCTGTCTGTCTTTCTGTCTTGATGGAGTCCTGCTCTGTCACCCAGGCTGGAGTGCAATGGTGCAGTCTCGGCTCACTGCAGCCTCCGCCTCCTGGGTTCAAGCGATTCTCCTGCCTCAGCCTCCCAAGTAGTTGGGATTATAGGCATCTGCCTTCACAACTGGCTAATTTTTGTATTTTTAGCCTTGTGATCCACCTGCCTCATCCTCCCAAGGTGCTGGGATTACAGGCATGAGCCACCACACCTGGCAGAAATCACTCTTTGTTTATCTATAAGATGCAAGTCCTCATCTACTCAAGTTGGACCAGGAACCATCTTCAGGCTCCACTTCTAAATCTAGTTCTTTAGTAGTTACTTCTTTCACCTAAGTCTTGAACACCTCAAAGTCATCCAGGAGGGTTAAAATTAGTTTCTTTCAAGCTCTTGTTAATGTGGATAGTTTGACCTTTTATGAATCACGAATGTTTTTAATGGCACCTGGAATGGTGAACCCTTTCAGAAAAGTTTTTGATTTACTTTCCCTATATTCATCAGAGGAATTTCTATCCATGGTGGCTATAGCCTTATAAAATGTATTTCTTAGATATTAAGACTTGAAAGTCAACATTCTTCGTAATCCATGGGCTGCAGAATGGATGTCATTTTAGCAGGCATGAAAAACAATATTCATCTCTTTGTACATCTCCATCAGAGGTATAGGGTGACTAGGTGCATTGTCAGTGTGCAGTAATATTTTAAGAGGAGGCCTTTTTTTCAAAGCAGTAGGTTTCTATAGCCTTAAAATATTTAGTAAACCATGCCATAAACAGATGTACTGTCATTCAGTTATTTTTGTTCCATTTATAGAGCGCAAGCAGAGTAGATTTAGCATGATTCTTAAGGGCCCTAGGATTTTCAGAATGGTAAATGAACACTATCTTCAACTTAAAGTTACCAGGTATGTTATCCCCTAACAAGAGAGTCAGCCTGTCTTTTGAAGCTTTGAAGCCAAGCACTGACTTCTCTCTAGCTCAGATGACATCTTCTTCTAAGAGAAGGCTGTTTGGTCTGTGTTGAAAATCTGTTGATTAGTGTAGCGTAGCTATGTTTGTTAATTATCTTATCTAGGTCTTCTGGGTAACTGTGTGCAGCTTCTGTGTCAACACTTGCTGTTTATCTTGCACTTTTATGGTCATGGAGATGTCTTTTTTCCATAAGCCTCGTGAACAGACCTCTGCGGCAGAAAACTCTGAGACTTCTGCTGCAGCTTTCTTACCTCTATTAACCTACATAGAATTGAAGAGTTAGGGCTTTGCTCTGGATTAGGCTTTGACTTAAGGGAGTGTTGTGGCTGGTTTGATTGTCTATCCAGACCACTCAAACTTCTTCCATATCAACTTCCTTATCACTTCTGTGTACACTTTTAATTTCCTTCAAGACTTTTTTCTTTTGCGTTAATGACTGGGCCAACTGTTTGACTCAAGAGGCCTAGCTTTTGGCCTATCTTGGCTTTTTCATCCCTTCCTCACTAAGCTTAATAATTTCTAGCTTTTGATTTAAAGTGAGACAGGGACTATTCCTTTTACTTAAATACTTAGGCCATTGTGATATTACTAATTAGCCTAATTTTAATATTATTGTTTCTCAGGAAATAGGGAGACCCAAGGAGAAGGGAGAGAAGGGAATGGCTAGACAGTGGAGCAGTCAGAACACACATTTATCAATTAAGTTCTCAATCTTATATGGGCATGTTCATGGTGCCCCAAAATAATTACAATAATACCATCAAAGATCACTGATTACAGATCACCATAACAGATAATAATGAAAAATTTTGAACTGTTGGGACAATTACCAAAATGTGACACAGAGACATAAAGTAAGCATGTGCTATTCGGAAAATGGTGCTGATAGACTTAAGTAATGTGGGGTTACTACAGGCTTTCAATTTGTAAAAAGTGCAATATCTGTGAGGTGAAATAAAGTGAAGTGCAGTACAGTGAGGTTTGCCTCACTTATCTGGCTAGCCTTCAATGAGTATTCGTTGCATGATTGAATGAGTCTATGAGATTTAGTAGGAAACTTACTTTGAAAAGAAATACCCTTGATTCTGTTTCCTTCATAGGAACTAGAAGGAGCTTATTTTACTTTTGTATTTCATCACCACTTTATTTTTTTAATGTCAAATAGTGAGAAGTCTTGGAAATGACTGAAACTACACATTGTTGAATGTTTTAGTGAATATAAAATGAACTGAGGTTATACTATGTGTAAATTTTTGGCAGACTACATGAATGATTTTATGAGTATGGGACTGTTACTGCACACAGCTTTCATTTTTTAAAACAATATTAAGAAGGAGTTTGAAAAGTATTTAAATTCTCTGTATAAGTTGAGACTAGCATATTCAACCTTTATACCGTGGATAATCTGTTACAGCTGGTTTTGTTGCACCTGCTTTCCTGCTTAATAATTAAATTTCCTGAATCTTAAAATTGGTCTTGTTTTAATCAGTTAACCATAATAGTGACAATTTATTGCCCTTTAATACTAATTTTGATTTACTTAATATTCTTATATTTCTTAGCTCACAGAAGTGCAAGCTGAGAGTAGTTATTACAGTCCACAGAAAGTAAAGTCTAAGGAAGTATTGTGTTGGGAACAAGAAGGAACTACAGTTGAGGTAATCTTTCAATATTGAATCTGTATTTTAAAATTTTTGATTCTTTAGTATTTTATAAATACCTGTTTTTATCAGATATAGTATATTTAAAAATATGTATGTTTATAGTTTTGTATTTCTATTTTAATAACCAGTGGTATTTGTTGAAATAATTATTTAATAAAAATTTTATTGTAATATGCAACATTAACTTATTTCATTATTTTCATTTAGCTTGTGTGTGCTTGTATGTATGTGTATGTACATGTAATGCTCATGAATTATAGGTTTGTGGTACAAAGACAAGTAAGATATTTCTTATTTTAATAGAGTTTGCTATCCAAGGAGAATAAATTTAGAAATGACATAATTCTAAAGATGTTTAACTAATTTAGAGATTCTACAAGGAAAGCCTCTAACATTTTTATGAAATTCAAGTCCTTAGTTCTAATGTTTCCTTTCTAAACTCTTATAGGCCCTTATGATGGGAGAACCTTTCTTTGATTGCCAGATTGGGTTTGTTGGTTGCAGAGCCATGTGCCTTAAAGGAATTATGGGTGTTAAAGATTTTGAAGAGAATATGAATAGAAGTGAAACTGTAAGTCCCTTTCGTCCACCCTTTTTTGGATAGGATACAGGGATGATGAAGTGCTTATTGAAGTGTTTAACCGTATAAACTCTGTTAGACTATATATATTTCAGGCTTGAGAGAGGGGCTTTCCTATTTCTCTCTGTGTTTCCCCTGCAAGGAATTATAGAGCTCTGGGGAGTTTAGAAAGTTGGTAGCACTTAACACCTGGACAGTAGTTCCAATTACTTTCTAATTCATGAATGTTTCTTCTTTTTTGTTTATGGCAGTTATTTGAAGTTTCCTTTTGGTTTATTAAAATGTTCTTAGTCAAAATAGTCAATGAAAATGGAGGCAGCAGCATTCCTTATCTTTTTGTTTGAGTGACTTCTTCTGACTAGTGAATGGGCATCATAAAATGAAGGTTTTATTTTGTTTAACAGGCTAGTGATTTTTCTTCCTGTTTATAATTTTGCGTTTGTTTTCAGGAAGCCTGTTTCTTCATTTGTGGTGAAAATTTAAGTACGAAAGGGTTCACATACCTTACGAATTCATTATTTGATTACCGAAGCCCAGAAAATAATGGTACTCGTGCAGAATTTATCTTAGATTCAACTCATCATAAGGTCAGAGAATATATATTTGAACCAAATTCTGGGCTTGTGTTTGGGTGGACATTGTGTGAATAGTTGTAATTTCTAGCTTTCTTTTCAAATAATGTCTTCTGAATGATAATCGTTTATTAAAACATTTAGAATGCATTTATACAGCATATACATGTAGAAATGTTTGAAACGTGCACAGAGATCTTTACTTTTATTTAGTGTGTAGCCATATTTTGCTTATTTGTGCCCTGCTTAAAAAATAGTCGTGGAGGAAACATGTAGAATTACCTCTGTTAATTTTTGTTACTTTTAATGTATGGAATTGATGGGAAGAAATGAGGAATTTACCTTTTTACTATGTGTGCTTCTTAGTATTTCTTTTAAATGTAAGAATATATTAATATGTTTATGGAATATTAATATGTTTATGAAATAAGTTAAAAATTCAAATAGTTACCTGAAGATTAATGCAGTAGAATAATTTACATTTTACTCCTTTTCATTAAGATTTACTTTCATTGTTAAAATATTTAATGTTGACCTGCATAATTGACATGCATTTAGAATATTTTAGTATATCTTTAGTGTTTGAATTGTTTCATATAAGTGTATTGAAGTATTTAAGGATTAATTCTATATGAGAGTATACATTATTAGATAGTTTAGTGATAGTGATAAAGGTCAGGAGTGTACTATCTCCTCCATTGTAGATATTTATTAACTAGATATGATTAATAAAGTGGTCAAAATTTCTCATAAAATTATGGATGTTCTTTTTGCATGGTCTGTAACAGATGAAATGTTACCTTTCTTAGATATAAATTCTTAGAATAACCTCTGTTCTTTCGTTTTGGTAATTCTTTGTGTTGATAGACATTGTATATAAGGATGTGTGTCTGACTTGTCAAGTTTTAAACTCAAAAGTTCCTGTTATGCGATGTTTGTTCTGTTTGCATTGCTTCATTGGCAGGAGACATACACTGAGATAGCTGGAATGCAACGATTTGGGGCTTTTTATATGGATTACCTGTATACAATGGAATGCACTAGTGGCAAAGGTATGGGCTTCTTTCCTTTATGTTTGCCATTTCTTGAACAACTAACAAAGGCTTCTTCAGAATCAATTGGTCTTGACTGGTTTTACTCTATTACATAAGATTTACCTTCTAGTGCTTTGGGGAGTGGTTTAATTTTAATGTCATGTTAGAATTGTCTTAGATTCTTGGCATTTCAATTCCATTCTTTGTACAGCTGATTGAAGATGTTTTGTATAACCTACTAGAATTAGTTCTCATATATACCAAATACAATGATTCTGATACATCAAATTTTATATTACATTAAGTTTTCAAAAAGAATAAACCTTTTATACTAAATGCATTTTGAAAATGATACTAATTTTTTAATTAAAAAGAATATGTTGTATCAATCAGAAAAATAGAATATCTTCCAGAGACTTTAAGTGCATAGATTGTATTATTTTATTCTGTACCTTATAGTATTCTATTTTTGGAAATAAATGACATTTAAAAATTTCAACATTTGTTATTTTACTTCTATATCAGTATATAATGTTGTGCTATTTCAGTGTTTTTTATGTTGAAAAGTTAGTGAAAATACGTTTACAATTTTTTTGGTGGATTTTTCGTGTTTTAAAAAAAAAAAACAATTTCAGTGTATTAGGTGATATGTTAGGTACAGGTGAATGCAATGAAAACCAAAATATTTCCCAAGGAGCCAATACGTGGTGTTGAACTAGACATTTAAGTAAATGATTATAACATAGCATGTTAAGAAGAGTAATGTAAATAGAGAACTAAAAGAAGTGTGGGTAAAAAAAAAAATGAAAACTTTTGCTTGAAAGATTGAAACTTCTCAGAGTTGATCTTGAAGTAAATTTGTTTTCGATGAAGAAAGAAGGAAAGAGCAGTAATTTTTTGGCTTCTGCTTTTGGAATGGTTTCTAAATGTTGATGTTTTCATTATTCAATCCGTTTCTTTCCCTAAACTTTCTTCCAAGGGTAATCTCATTCTTTTCCATGGATTTAAGTACTTTCTATATGTGGTTGATACCCAAATTTGCATTTTGTAGTCCAAACTTCTCTAAGATTCAGAATTAAATATCCAATGCATAATTGACATTTTTACCTCTGTGTCTCACAGATATCTCAAAACTGATTTTGTCCAAAATTGAGTTGTTAATATTCCTTTGACCACCTACTACCTCTGCTTCTCTATTTTTAGGCTTCTCTTTTTGGAGACTTGTACTATCATCTTCTTGTTGCTCAAGCCAGAAACCTGGGAGTCATCATAGCACACTTTTTCCTTCGCTTCTAGCCATCTGGTCCATGGATAGTAGCAGTGGTATCACTGTTACCATATGGACTAGCATCTAGTTTATATCTACTATCATCTCTAGGTTCTAATAACTTTTTTTTTTTTCGAGAAGGAGTTTTGCTCTGTCGCTCAGGCTGGAGTGTAGTGGCATGATCTCGGCTCGCTACAACCTCTGCCGCTGTGGTTCAAGTGATTCTCATGCCTCAGCCTCCTAAGTGGCTGGGACTACAGGCATGTACTACCATGCCTGGCTAATTTTTGTATTTTTAGTAGAGACAGGGTTTTGTCATGTTGGCCATGCTGGACTTGCATTCCTAATCTCAAGTGATTTGTCCACCTTCGCCTCCAAAGTGCTGGGATTACAGGTGTGAGCCACTGTACCCAGCCAGGTTCTAAAGCTAGCTAGCTTGCTTGCTTGCTTTCTCTCTCTCTCTCTCTCTGTCTGTCTCTCTCCGCCCCTCCCCTTTCCCTTTCTTCTTTTCTCCTTTCTTTCTTTTTTGGAATTTCCCTCTTGTTGCCCAGGCTGGAGTGCAGTTGTGTGATCTTGGCTCATCGCAACCTCCACCTCCTGGGTTCAAGTGATTCTTCTGCCTCAGCCCCAGAGTAGCTGGGATTACAGGCATGCACCACCATGCCTGGCTAATTTTGTATTTTTAGTGGAGATGGGGTTTCTCCACGTTGGTCAGGCTGGTCTCGAATTTCCGACCTCAGGTGATCTGCCTGCCTTGGCCTCCCAGAGTGCTGGGATTACAGGCATGAGTCACTGTGCCCGGCCCTAAAGCTTTCTTACTGGTCTTCCTGCATTCACTGTAGTCCTATAATTTCTACTGCAATCACTGCGATTTAATTCTTTGCTTATAACTTTCATGAGCCTGACATTGGTTTATTTAAAAACAAAATTTAAGTAGTTTACTATATTCTGGTCTTGAGTTAATTGGTGGATGGTGATAATTATTAGGAAAGCTAGATAACAAAGGAAAATTTTTGGAGGAAAAGATGAGTTTTGAGATAACTATGGACATTGAGGTGTAAATATTTCTTAGCCAATTATATATATGAAAGTGCAACTCAGAAGTCTTATGTTCTAAGAGCATTGCAAATTATTATGGTGTTATAGTTGCCACTTGTAAGCTGGTAGGTTTCCTCTTGTTCAATATAATGTCTTATGCATATGCTGTGGATTCCATATCTTGTGAGGAGGTGGAGTATGTAGTAGTTAACCTTGAAGGAAATCTAGTACAGATCATCTTTATTTGTCTATATACCTCTCCTGCAGTTTTTAAAAGATAGAAACATGATTTATGTTGTTAGATTGTTTATATATTACTTCTGAGAAGCCAGTAGTTTGTTAACCTTTGGGTTTTTCATATTTTTCACTTATGTGAATAGTATACAGTGTTACAGATATCATAGTCCTTAACTTTCAAAACAAAATGTTGGAAAATTACACATGTACCAAATAGCAAAGAATTTAAAACTGAACACCTGTGTATTCTCCACGCACACCAAGAAATAGGACATTGTTAGTATCCAATAAGCCTCCTATGTATTTATTTCCTACCACACTCTTCCGCCTTTACTAGGGGAGACTGCTGTTCTAAGATTTTTGGGAATCGCTCTCTTGCTTTTGGTTTGCCGCTTACGCATTTACTTTCTTATGTTGCCCAAGCTGTTTTTTTTTTTTTTTTTTTTTTTTGTGGGGGGTGGAAATAATAGAATTCCACTGTTAACTTGTGAATATCACATATACTTTGTGTTAATTCATTCACTTAATAATCTGTTAATTTATTGCTTGCTTTTTAGGTAACTGTTTATATGTTTATGTTTCTCATAATCCATATTTACTTGTAGAGTGATGATGATGATGGTGATAATAATAGCTAATTTTTATTGGTTTTAAATGTAAGACTCTGTTCTAAGTGTTTTACATATATTAACTTATTTAATTCTAGTAACTTTATAAGTTGGGAAAATTATCCCTATTTTACACATGAGGAAACAGCAAACCCTATACAGGTAAAGTAACAAGGACCAAGATCATACACATAGTGTGGGATTTGAACCCAACCTATGCAGCTCTAGAGCCTACATTCATAACTGCTCTGTTGATATTTCTTTCTTTCTTGGCTTACCTGAAACAAGAAATTTGTAGAATTTTAAATATTAATGAAATGGAAAAGTATTGAGTTCCTGTAAGAGTATACTTGTAAATACTTAAAAAAATACTTTATCTAAAACTTTTTTTTTGATGACTTTTTTTGTTTCTATTGTATATGTTATCAAAAAAAGTGCCCTAAATTTTATCTAAGTAATTATCTAAACACATATCGAATCAATACTTTTACAAAGTTGGTAGTGAATCCTGATAGTTTGAAAGCGAATTTCACTTTGTATGTTTTAAGTAAGTTCATGGTAGTATTCTAATTAATGTAAGAAACTAGTAAATACAGTAATAAAGGAAGCTTCTATTTATTTTTTGTGTAATAAATGATATAGTAGTCCATTGTTCACATTATGGTATGGCATATTGATAAAAATTAATTAAGTTTCCTGTTTTACTATTTGATATTGATGATAAGCTGCTGCTGCTGCTTCTTTTCTTTTTTCCTCCTCCTTCTTTCTTCCTCCTCTTCTCCTTCTCCTTCTCCTCCTCCTCCTTCTCCTTCTCTGTGGGTATACTTTATGTAGTCATTTTTGTTTACAACTGAAACTCTGGAAAAATTAATGTCTTTTCCCCATGAGCTTCTTATAGACACTAGTAAAAGTTTCAACTTTGTGTTCCACAAGATAAGCATCTTCTGACAATTATTTTACTTTGTGATGTTTTCACAACTAAATTTGAAATATTTGTTATTAATATAACCGTGTAAATATTTGTTATTGTTATGATGACTACCTTTCTAGTCTTTTCTGTTTAAGGGAGTTATTGCCAATGTTTTGGACCCTAAAGTAGATAGCTGAAATTGAAATGTACAACAGAAAGATTTTAGAGATAACAGTAGGAGATAAATCTGAAACAAGTTATTGAATTGAAGGACAAGGATTGAGAGAGTCTTGACTCTTAATAAGAGCAGCCAAACATTCAGGGACCTGGAAGGGGCCAGATTACATGAAAGGTGGGCACGAGTAAATAGCTGAAAATATATAGCTAAAAGCCAGTTGTGTTTTTACATTTCAGACAAGCCATTGGTATCTAAATTTAAACTGCATTATATTCAGTTTTCATTATGGGGGCATTGGCTTCTGTTATTTTAGAGGCACTTGGGGGTCTAAAAGAAGAGTATTGTTATAAAGTGACATTGTTTAGGAATCCTGTTATCCCTTAAAGGACCCATAGCAGGGCATTTTTCTTGGGTTTTGAGTATGTTGATTTGTAACTGAAGTTCTTCTATCTTCAAGTTACCTTATTCTGTCTTACATGTAACTCTAGAAATGTAATGATTTTAGCTATGAAAAGTAATGGTTTTTAATGTGAATGGTATGTTATTTACACCTAATTCCTAATGTGAGTCAGTATTAATCATACATCTTATAAAATATGTATGAGATTAACATTGTATGTTTTATTTGATGTGACATTTAAGTCTATATGGGCTAATAGATTTTTACTTGTATTATGTAGTCAACTTTAAAAAAATCTGCCCACTGAGTCATCTGGTTAAATATATGTAAGTAATAAATTTAATTAATTTTTGTTCATATGATGACTAAAGATTGAACTGTACTCCTTTGCATGAGATAATGGAAATGTATTTTTGTATAAAAGTTATTAGAAGGTGTAGATATAAAAGTTTTATTTTAAGTAGGCCTTTCTAGGTTCTAAAGGTAATTAAATCTTGGAAAAATCTTTCTTCTTTTTGTCTGAATAAACAAAATACATTATACATTAAAAATGATTTTTATTACTTATAATAATGGATTCATATATACAAAAAAAATCTCGTTGCTGGGTGCGGTGGCTCACACCTGTAGTCCCTGCACTTTGAGACACCAAGGCGGGTGGATTACGAAGTCAGGAGTTCGAGACCAGCATGGCCAATATGGTGAAACCCCATCTCTACTAAAAATACAAAAATTATCTGGGTGTGTTGACACGCACCTGTAGTCTCAGTTATTCGGGAGGCTGAGGCAGGAGAATCTCTTGAACCTAGGAGCAGAGGTTGCAGTGAGCCGAGATCACGCCACTGCATTCCAGCCTGGGCAAAAGAGCAAGACTCTGTCTCAAAAAAAAAAAAAAAAACCTCATATAAGAAGTGTACATATTAGATAATAACACATGGCTACAGGTGGGGCCAATATCTTATTTAGAAAACAGTGTTTGAGGAGATAAGGAATCTAGGAACTAGAATTCTGTACCATGGAGCATAGCCATAATGAATCTATTCTAGAAAAAGTTCAAAGCAAGTAATACCTACTGTTCATTTCCATGGTCATTATAAAACTCTCAAGGCACCCTGTGATCATGCTATTTTAATAATGTAATTTTCAACAGACTTTCTAAGATAAATTAGTAAAATAGACTTTCCTCCAAAGTCCCCCCTTAGTCAATGCATATTGTGTATAGAATCACTGGATATAAGCCAATTAGATTTTGCAGAATAATTTTCTAAGAAGGACACTTTTGATTTATATTGCTTGTTATAATATTAAGTAACAGGAATAAATATAGATTTAATGAATTGCTTTTTATCAGTAATATTTTATTATATGCATAGAAAAATACAGATCAGCAGGATTCTCTGTATGCAGCTGATTGGGAATTTGTTTTAAGGCATTAACTACAAGCTATAAAGATGAGAGAAGAGTAATCTTAAAATATATACTTGATTTATTTGATTGATGCTTAAAATATGAAATTCTACTTCTTTTAGGTTCTACAAATCAACAAGACTTTTCTTCAGGGAAAAGTGAAGATTTGGGAACAGTTCAGGAGAAGTCCACCAAAAGCCTTGTTATAGGTCCTCTTGATTTTCGTTTGGATAGCAGTGCGGTGCATAGGATTTTGAAAATGATTGTGTGTGCCTTGGAACATGAATATGAACCATACAGCAGGCTAAAATCAGGTTTGTTTCTGTATTAATTCTGAATCTATTCCAGTTTGTTTTGAATAATTATACGATCCAATTTGTGTTGTCTTGGTAACTTTACCTTTTTAGTGTAATTTGTCTGTTTGCAAGGACTTTGATATATTTAGCTGTTTATTTGAAGAATAAACTTGTGTGTGGAAATTGGAGAGGTCAAGATTTAAAAATGATTGCACAAGTACTTTATTTGCCAGTATTTGTCAGTATTTTATTGTTACACCTTTTGATACTTTTTCTAGTGGATACTTGTAAATTATGACATTTTTTTTCACATTAATGGATTCTAAGGAGACAGATATAAAGTTGGGCTCTAAACATACAAATTTAACATTCAAGAAAACTTAGGCACTACTGGATTAAAAAAATTTGCTGTACAACTAATTTTTTCTACATGGTGGATAGCTATGTTTGTCACTGTTCCATAAAATACAAATTCTTTTTTTTTGTTGTTGTTGTTTTTGAGATGAAGTTTTGCTGTGTCACCCAGCCTGGAGTACAGTGGTGTGATCTTGGCTCACTGCAACCTCTGCCTTCCATGTTCAAGCGATTCTCCTGCCTCAGCCTCCCAGGTAGCTGGGACTACAGGCGCGGGCCACCACGCCCAGCTAATTTTTGTCTTTTTAGTAGAGACGGGGTTCACCATGTTGGGCAGGATGGTCTCACTGTCTTGACCTAGTGATCTGCCCACCTCAGCCTCCCAAAGTGCTGGAATTATAGGTGTGAGCCACCGCAGCTGGCCACAATTTCCATTTTAAAGCAGTAAAGCAACTCTAGAGTAAAGCATAATAGTGTAATGAGGAAGTATAAGATAATAATTAAGAACTCTGCCTCTGGAGTCAGATTATGGTTTAAAATTTGACCCTCACTTCTCAGTATCCTTAGGAAATTTAATTAACATCTTTGATGTTTCATTTCTCTGTCTCTATAATAAGTTTAGTTATTGTGACAGAGATGGCTAATTGTCTCCTCAATATCCATCCTTCTATTTTTCATAGTAATAGAAATTTCTATAACATAAAGACTATACATTTAAGGGGTAGTCATATGACTAGGTTCTGTCTACTGGGATGGAAGCAGAACTTTGTGTGGTGTTTTGGGCCATGACTTTAAAAGGAAGGCATTGTCAGAAAGTAAATATAATGGCACAGGCTGGACCTGCCATTTTAGATCCTGAGATTAAAGCTGCATGCTGAGGATGACAGAGTAGCAAGATAAAAAGAACCGAGGTCCTCAGTATTGTGATGGTACTGTTCAGCCCTGGATCCTTTAGACTTCGGTTGTTGCGTCAAAGAGAAATAAGGGCTGACCATGGTCACTCATATCTGTAATCCCAGTACTTGCGGAGGCCAAGTTGGGAGGATTGCTTGAGCCCAGGAATTTGAGACCAACTTGGGCAACATGGCAAGACCCTGTCTCTATAAAAAATAAAATAAAATAAAAATTAGCTGGGTGGGGTGGCTCGTGCGTGTGGTCCTCAGACTGAGGAGGGAGGATTGCTTGAGCCTGAAAAATTGAAACTACAGTGAGCTGTGATTGTGCCACTGTGCTCCAGCCTAACCAACACAAGACCCTGTCTCAAAAAAAAAAAAGCCTCTGTTTTTGTTGAAGTTTCTATTGCTTTACTTTTGTCCAAGCAACTTTACTGTTATCTTAAATGATACACTGATAGGACCTACTTCCAAAGATTATTCTGAGCACTAAATGAGATAGTTCATGTAAAAGCACACTTAACACAGTATACAGTAAGTGCTGGACGCATTCATGCATTCATTTATTGTATCTTGCTTGAATGCCTCCCCTGTGCCAGACATTCTTACTATGTGCTAGGATAGTATGGCAAACAAGATATACAAAGCCTTTGCTCTTATGGAGCTTATATCCTCATGGGGTAGACAAATAATAAAAAACTAAAAATATCATTTCAGTCATTGATAAATACTAGAGAGGAAAAATGAAAGAAAGTGTGAGGAAGAGTGCTAGAAACAGGAGAGGAGAGCTGTTTTAGTAGGGACTTCAGGAAAGTTTTCTCTGGAGAGTTTATATGTGAGCTAACTTGTGAATGATGTACGGGAGTGAATCATGCATATATTTGTGAAAAGAGGATTTTATGTAGACAAGTGCAAGTGCCTTGAGGTAGCAACAGTTTTGGCAGCATACAGGGATAAAAACAGGCTGGTATAGCTGAAGCACAATAAATGTTTATAAGTCATAGAGGTAGACGTCAATCATCCTTTTGGGTTTTAGGGACCAAGTAATATCGATTTTATTCTAAATGTGATGAGAAATCATTGGTAAGTTTTGAATAGGGAGTTATTAACTTATTATTTTAGTAGTAAATAGTAGTGTTGGAATGTTTTCATTTTAAAAAATTTAGATTTTCCTGGTCCCTACTTGTACTCATTTGTGTGCATGTGTATTAAGTTCTGTACAATTTCATCACCTTTGTAGGTTTGTGTGTTTACTATCATGGTCAAGAAAATGAACACTTCCAATATCACAAGGATTTGCCATGTTGCTATCTTACAGCCACTTCCATTTACCTACCATGTCCCTTTCTCCTTCCTCTTTTCCAGGGGTTAGGGATAACTCCTGGAAACTTTTGTCTTCCATGCCTAAAATTCTGTCATTTCAAAAATGTTAGTGAAATCATACAGTATGTAAGCTTTTGAGGTTGACTTATTTTACTCAGTATGATTCTCTGGAGACTCATTCAAGTTGTTGCATGTATCGGTAGTTTGTCTCTTTTTACTGCTGAGTAGTATTACATTGTATACATATACTACAGTTTGTTAATTCCTTCACTTATGGAAGAATATTTGGGATTACTCTAGTTTTGGGCTATTACAAGTAATGCTGCTCTGAACAATTGTGTACTTATTTTTGTGTGAACTTTTCTTTGGGATAAATGCTTAGGTGTGTAATTACTGGGTCATATGGTAGTTGCATGTTTATTTTTATTTTTTTAAAGAAACTGCCAAGCTGTTTTCAGGTGTGGCCATACCATTTTACATTCCCATCCAACTGTGTGATCCAGCTTCTTTACATCTTCCCAGCATTTTGTTTTGTCACTGTTTTTTATTTTAGCATTCTGATAGATGTGTAGTTTTAATTAGTAATCTGCCATCTCATTGTGGTTTTAAAGTCGTGTTTCCTTATTGGCTAATGATGTTGAACATCTTTTTATGTGCTTATATGCCATTTTTATTTCTTCAGTGAACTTCCTATGTCTTTTGCTCATTTTGAAAATTGGGTTTATCTAAAAGTTTTAATGTTTTTCATTTTATACTCAAGTATGTCATCATTTTGAATTAATTTTTTACCTAAGGAATGAGGTTTAGATAGGGGTTTATTTATGTGTCTTTGAATTTTCAGTTGCACCAGCACCATTTGTTGAAAAGACCATTTTTTCTTTATTGAACTGGTTTTATACCTTTGTCAAAAATCAATTGAGCATATTTGTGTGGGTCTGTTTCTGAGTCCTGTAGTTTGTTTTCCATTAGTAGACCTATGGTCTTTCCCACTGTCAGTACCATGCTGACTTAATTACTGTAACTCTGTAGTAACCTTTATACTGAAAGGAGAAGTTATTAATTTTGGTTGTGGGGAACATTTGCTTAGGTTAGAAATAACCTCATTATAACTTTCATTTACATATATCTCTAATGGGATATTGGCTTGGCTGTTTTGTTTTGTTTTTGTTTTGAGATGAGGTCTTGCTTTGTCACTTAGGATGGAATACAGTTGTGTGATCATGGCTCACTGTAGCCTTAATATCCTAAAATCAAGTGAGTCTCCTGCCTCAGCCTCCTGAGTAGCGTGGAGCATAGGTGTGCATCTCCACACCCAGCTAATTTTTTTTTTTTGGTAGAGATGAAGTCTCACTATGTTGCCTAGTCTTATCTATAACTCCTGGGCTCAAACAATCCTGCTTTGGCCTCCTGAAGTGCTGGGATTACAGGCATGAGCCACTGTGCTGGCCCTTGACTCTTTTAATATATATGTCTTGGCATTATTTATTTTTCTCATGTAAAAATCTAAGGTGGTCAGTATTCCAGGGAAACTCTGTTTTACGAGATTGTCTTAGACCCAGATTCCTTCTCTTTGGTTGTTCTGCCAACCCCTGAGATATACCATATATACATGGTCAGTTTAGGTCACCATTATAGTGTGTAATATTAATCAGGAGGAAGGGGGAGCAAGAGCATAATGGTAGGTATGTAGTCTATGTGTCTGTCTGTCTGTGTATCTATCTATGATGTAGTCTCGATCTGTTGCTCAAGCTGGAGTGCAGTGGTGTGATCTCTGCTCTCTGCAACCTCTGTCTCCCAGATTCAAGTGATTCTGCTGCCTCAGCCTCCCAAGTAGCTGGGATTACAGGCACCTGCCACCATACCTGGCTAATTTTTGTATTTTAGTACAGACGGGGTTTTGCCATGTTGTCCAGGCTGGTCTCAAACTCCTGACCTCAAGTGAGCCACCCACCTTGGCCTCCCAAAGTGCAGGGATTACAGGCATGAGCCACCGTAGTGTCATTTTAAGGGCACAGTGGTTGGTGTACAGTGGACACTAACCACTGTAGTTTCATTTTAAGGACATGGCACTCTTATCCCTTTGACCAAAATAGTGACATGTCCCAACACCTAACTACAAGGTAATCTCTAGGAGGAGTCCATATACCTTACTTGAATTCAGAGGGTTTTATTACTGAATGAAAGAGGGAGAAAATGAATACTCTTGGGCAGTTAGCAATCTCTGCCACAGTAGACGTATTGTGTATGTGTGTGTATAATCTTTATTTGAAGTTCTGAAGTGGTGTAGCATTTCAAAAATGTGATGTATATAAAGAACCTTCTAGCTGACGTTAATATACATGCAATCCTCACTTGCTGTGATAGCTTGGGAGTATAAAAAGACCACGCAAAGTGATTTTTATCAGTGTGAAGAATTAAATTGTTCCATAACCTTTAGAAATTCTTGTCAAAACATTAAATATTCCCTTACTGTTTGTTATAAATGTATAGAGAAATGAAAAAATATTAAAAGGAGTATTAAAAATTAAGGCATTTTATTTCTTTGAATAAACTTAAGAATTGTTCAAACAGTTTTTGTTGCCTTCTTGTATAACTTACAATATGGCATGGCTTTCCTATGCTACCTTAGTAAATTTACATACTCCTTTCTATGTTTGGATAAGATTCTAACATTTTATTCTACACAATCTATGGGGGATTTCTCTGTTGCCCAGGCTGGAGTGCAGTGGTGTGATCTCGACTCAATTCTACCTCCACCTCCCAGTTCAACCTCTGCCTCCTAATTCAACCTCTGCCTCCCAGGTTCAAACATTTCTCCTGCCTCAGCCTCCTAAGTAGCTGGGATTACAGGCATGCACCACCATGCCTGGCTAAGTTTTGTGTTTTTTGGTAGAGACGTGGTATTGCCATGTTGGCCAGACTTGTCTCGAACTTCTGACCTCAGATGATTTGCCCACCTTGGCTTTCCAAGGCCAAGGGATTACAGGCGTGATCCGCTGTGCCGGCGGAATTTTGCAAACTTAGCCACATCTATGTAACTAACTGTTAAAGAAATAGAAACTTACCAGCACTTCAGAAGTATTCATTGTGGCCTCTTCTGGTTACTACTCTGACCTCAGGAGTAAACTATTGTCTGGGCATGGTGTCTCACTTTAAAGAATTTTGCTGATCTTTGCTCTATATGCTTGCTCTGTGCTTAGTATTCTCCAGTCTTTTTCATTTTAGCCATTTCAGTGGGTATGTAGTGCGGTCACATTGTGACTTTATTTGCAATTACCTGATGCCTAGTTATGTCGACCAGCTTTTGGTATCATTTTTGACCATTAGATAGGTTGTCAAGTCTTTTGCTTATTCAAGTGTTTTTTTGCCGATTTATTTATTGATTGTCTTTTTTTATAAGGCAAATAATATTTTAATGTGATATGATAGAAAACTACAATCTCAGAATAAAGGTTGATTGTCTATTTAATTCTTTCTTTCTTTATTTTTTTTGAGATGGAGTTTTGCTCCTGTTGCCCAGGCTGGGGTGCAATGGCATCATCTCAGCTCACTGCAACCTCCGCCTCCCTGATTCAAGAGATTCTCCTGCTTCAGCCTCCCAAATAGCTGGGATTATAGGCATCTGCCACCACGGCTAATTTTTGTATTTTTAGTAAAGATGGGGTTTCACCATGTTGGCCAGGCTGGTTTCGAACTTCTGACCTCAGGTGATCCCCCTGCCCCAGCCTCCCAAAGTGCTGGGATTACAGACATGAGATTGTTTATTTCTTAACATTTTTTAGGAGATTTTTTTGTTTTGGTTTTTAATATGCTGTAGATACAAGTCCCTCATGGAGCTGGATCTTCCCCCGCCCTGTCTATCTGTGGCAAATATTTTCTCTCAGTCTGTATCTTGCCTTTACGTTATCTCAGTGGTGTCTTAATGACCAAAAGCTGTTATTCTTTTAAAGAAAGAAATTGGGGATTTCTTAGAGATATATTAAAATAAAAAAACTGGTAAATTTTTATATAACAAATACGTTTATATTCTAGAATAGAGTAACTTATATTTGTTAAAGGTAACATATTTGTAAAAGGTACATTTGTTACTGTTTTATACCTGCTTCATTGCTGAAAAACAGGATTTGACCTTATAGTTTAGAGATCTAATTAATTCATTTTTCAGTCATTTAAGAAAATTATTTAAAAATATTCTTTACTAAATTTTTATCATTTTAATTTAGATATTAATGGTGAAAATGAAGCAATACTGAATCCTGAAGAAGTGGCTTTTCTGGAGGAATATATTCCTACTCGACATACAAGTGTAACTCTCCTCAAATGTACTTGCACAATTTCCATGGCTGAATTCAACTTGCTGGACCATTTGCTACCTGTCATTATGGGAGAAAAGGTATATTTTGTGATTCACTACATTTTTTCCCCACTTATATGGATTTTTTTTGGTCATTTAATAAAAGAATATCTGCAACTGGGCACAGTGGCTTAAGCCTATAATACTGGCAACTCAGGAGGCTGGGGGAGGATGCATACTTGAGGCTAAGACTTTCAGGCCAACCTAAGCAACATAGCAAGACCCTGTCTCTAAAAATTAAAAAAAAAAAAAAGTTAGGCACTGTGGCACATGCCTGTAGTCCCAACTCTTCAGGAGGCTGAGGTGGGAGGAATGCTTGAGCCCAGAAGTTTGAGGCTGCAGTAAACTATGATCACACAACTACATGTCAGCCTGGGTGTCAGAGTGAGACCCTGTCTCAATAAAAAAAAAGAAAAAGAAAAAGATAAAAGAATCTGCTTATATAGTTATCCATAATGAAGTAAAAGCAATGTAAAAATTTTTATGAACTAAAAATTAACCATGTTAATTTTTAAAATGTAATTTTACATTTATATTTTTAATAAAATAAACTTAAGCTGAGAGTGTTTAAAAAATGTTGAAGAATATGGGCCTAGAAGTCAGACCATAAACTAGCTATAATGCTGTGGACGATTACTTTATATCTCTAAGCCTTGTTTTTCTTTTCATTCCATATAATGATCAGGGGTCCCCAACCCCTGGGACGTTGACCAGTTACTGGTCAATTGCCTGTTAGGAACTGGATTATAAAGAAGGAGGTGAATGGCGAGTGAGTGAGCATTACTACCTGAGCTCTGCCTCCTGTGAGATCAGCGACAGCATTAGATTCTCATAGGAGCAGTAACTTTATTGTGAACTGTGCATTCAAGGGATCTAGGTTGTGCACTCCTTATGAGAATCAAATGCCTGATGATCTGAGGTGGAATAGTTTCATTCTGGAACCATACTCCTTCCCCTGGATCTGTGGAAAAATTGATCTCCATGAAACTAATACCTGATGCCAAAAAGGTTGGGGTCCGCTGACAGTGATGGTCATAGAAATAAAGGTGTCCTAACTTTAAAGAAGAAGTTACGGCAGGGAATTAACTATATGCATTAACTTTGTATTTACTTTTTATTTTTCTGAGATGAAGTCTCTCACTGTTGCCCAGGCTGGAGTGTAGTGTTGGGATCTTGGCTCACTGCAACCTCTGTTTCCTGGGTTCAAGCAATTCTCTGCCTCAGCTTCCCAAATAGCCTCCAAGTAGGCACCTGCCGCCATGCCCAGATAATTTTTGTATTTGTAGTTGAGACGGGGTTTACCGTCTTGGCCAGGCTGATCTTGAACTCCTGACCTTGAGATCCACCTGCCTTAGCCTCCCAAAGTGCTGGGATTACAGGTGTGAGCCACCACGCCCAGCTGCATTAACTTTATTTTTGCTCCCTATTGGCCACTCATAATTAGGTACTATAGTGTATTATGATTAAGAGACCATGTAGAGAAAATTTCACTGGAGACAATTAAAATATGTCTGCATTTGGTCACTTTGTTTTTGCTATCATCTAATTTTTTAAATAGCATTTTTTAGAGCAGTTTTAGATTCACAGAGTGGAGTGAAACGTACTGAGATTTGTCATAAACTCAACCCTGTATACATAGCTTCCCCATTGTCAACATCCCTCAACAGAGTAGTATGTTTGTTATGATTGAACCTATCTTGACACATCATTTTCACCCGAAGTCCACAGTTTACATTAGGGTTCACTCTTGGTGTTTTATGTTCTATGACTATGACAAATGTATAATTTTCTACTCTAACAGTATCACATAGAGTAGTTTCAATTCTCCCAAAATTTTTTGTGCTCTGCCTATTCATCCCCTCCTCTCCCTAACTACTGGCAACCACTGATCTTTTATTGTCTCCATAGTTTTGCCTTTTCTAGACTGTCATATAGTTTCAATCATATAGTATGTAACCTTTTCACATTGGTTTCTTTCACTTAGTAGTATGGATTTAAGGCTCGTCTTTGGCTTTTCATGGCTTGATAGCTGATTTCTTCTTTGCACTTACTAATATTCCATTATGGATGTACCACAATTTACTTATCCATTCACCTACTGAAGGGCATCTTGGTTGCTTTCAAGTTTTGAGAGTTATGAGTAAAACAGTCACATACATCCACATGCAAGTTTTGGTGTGGGCATGTTTTCAACTGCTTTGGGTAAATACCAAGGAATGTGATTGATGGATTGTATGCTAAAACTATGTTTAGTTTTGTAAGAAGCTGCCAAATTGTCTTCCAAAGTGGCTGTATGATTTTGCAACCCTGCCAGCAATGAATAAGAGTTCCTGTTGCTCCACATCCCTATCAACTTTGATTCTTTGCCATTCTAAGAGATGTGACGTTTTGTCTCATTGTTTGATTTTTATTTCCTTGATGACATAGGGTGTGGAACATCTTTTCATATGCTTATTTGCCATCTGTGTATCTTCTTTGGTGAGGTATCTTTTCAGATCTGTTGCCTTTTTTTTTTTTTAAATACAGTTGTTTGTTTTCTTAATATTGAATTTTAAGAGTTCCTTGTATATTCTGGGTAACAGTCCTTTATCAGATAGGTCTTTTGCAAATATTTTCCCCCAATCTGTGGCTTGTCTTTTAATTTTCTTGTATTTTGCATAGCAGAAATTCTAAATTTTTAATGAAGTCCAGTGTATCAATTCTTTGTTTTATTGATTGTGCCTTTGGTGTTATATCTAAAGGTCATCACTATACTCAGGGTCATCAGCTTGTATCTTTTACGAATTGGTCTATCTTATGTAGGTTATTAAATTTGTAGGCATAGAGTTGTTTATAGTATTTTAAAAAAATATCATTTTAGTGTCCTTGGGATTTTTAACTGTTCCTCTTTCATTTCTGACATTTGAAATGTGTATCCTTTCTCTTTTTCTTGGCTTGGCTAGAGAGGCGTACTGGTTTTTATTGAGCTAGCTCTTGGTTTTGTTTATTTTCTCTATTGATTTCCTGTTTTCAATTTCATTGATTTCTGTTTTAATTTTAATTCTTTTCTTCTTATTTTGGATTTATCTAATTTTCTGAGGTGTAAGGTTAGGTGATTGATTTTAGGTTTTCCTTTTTTTTTGTAATATCTGCACTCAATACTATAAACTTCCCTCTAAGCATTACTTTCACTGCATGCTGCAAATTTTGATAAGTTGTATTTTCATTCTCATTTAATTCAAATTATTTTTTATTTCTTGAGTTTTTTTTTCTTTGACCTGTGTTCTTTGGAAGCATGCTATTTAATCTTCAAGTATTTTGACATTTTTTAGTTATGTTACTGTTACTGATTTTTACTTTAATTCCATTATGGTCTGAGAGCAGACAGTGTATGATTTAATTTATATTTAAACTGTGTATGTCTGTTTTATGGCTTAGAATGTGGTCCGTGTTGGTGAATGTTCTATATAAGCTTTAGAAGAATGTGTACTCCACTGTTGCTGTATGAAGCAGCCCTTTGATGTCTGTTATATCCGGTTGATTATAAATTCAATTATGTCCTTACTGATTTTCTATCTGCTGGAGCTGATTATTTCTGATAAAGGGATATTGGAATCTCCATCTAAAACAGTGGATTTGTCATTTTTTTCTTTACATTTTATCATTTTTTGCTTCGTAATTTTGGTACTGTGTCTTTAGACACATCCTTGTTAAGGACTGTTACGTTGTTTTACAGAATTACACCTTTATCATTACTTAATCCCTTCTTTATCTCTGATAGCGTTCCTTGGTCTGGTTTTTGTTCTGTCTGAAATTAATATAGCCACTCCCACTTTCTTTTGGTTAGTTTTAGTATGGTATATATTTCTCTGTTTTCTTTTAATCTACATGTGTCTTTATATTTAAAGTGGGTTTTGGGTGGGTGTGGTGGCTCATGCTTGTAATCCCAGCACTTTGGGAGGCAGAAGTGGACTGATCAGTTGAGCCCAGGAGTTTGAGAACAGCCTGGGTGAAACCCTGTCTCTCCAAAAAAAAAATACAGAAATTAGCCAGGCATGCTGGCGTGTGCCTGTAGTCCCAGTTACTTGGGAGGTTGAGGTGGGAGGATCACCTGAGCCCTGGAGGATGAGACCAGTGAGCTGTGATCATGCCACTGTACTCCAGCCTGGGTGACAGAGTGAGACCCTGTCTCAAATAAATAAATATATAAGAAAAAATTTTAAAAGTTAGTTTTTTTAATAGACAATATATAGTTGGGTCTTATTTATCTGCCTTGACAATCTGTCTTTTAATTGATGGATTTAGACCATTGATATGAAAGTATTGTTGATGTAATTGGACTAATATCAACCATACTTGTTGTTACTTTCTATTTTTTGCCATTGTTCTTTGTTGCTGATTTTATCTTCCACTCTTTTTTGGCCTTTTTTGGTTTTCATTGAGTATTTTGTATGATTTCATTTTCTCTCCTCTATTAACATATCTGTTATACTTCTTTTTAGTGTTTATCCTAGAATTTGCATTATATGTTTGCAACTAATTCAAGTTCACTTTCAAATATCACCATACCACTTTAAAGGTAGTCAGTTTCTTATAATAAAAGAAATTCTAATTCTGACATCCTTTCTCTTGTATTATTGCTGTAATTCATTTTACTTTTATATGTTTTCATAAGCCTGCCTGCCACACACAAGCATACATAATTAAATACATATTACTATTATTTTTTTGAACAAACATGTATTAGATCACTTAAGAATAACAAAAATTAAAAGTTTTTATTTTACCTTATGCCTTTTCTGATGCTGTTTTTATATGTAGATGTGAAATTCTGACCTTTATCATTTTTCTTCTCTCTGGAGAATTTTTTTAACATGTTTATTAAGGCAGATGTACTGGAAGCAAATTTTCTTAATTTTTGTTTGTCTGAGAAAGGCTTTTTTTTTCTCCTTTTGAAGGATAATTTCATGGGGTATGGAATTCTAGGTTTGTGGGTTTTTTTTCTCTTAAAATACTTTATTTTACTCCTTCTTGCTTACATGGTTTTTGAGTGAGGTCAGGTGTAATTCGTATCATTGTTCCTCTGTAAGTAAGGTGTATTAATGATATGTCTGTGTATGATTGTTGTTGTTGTTGTTGTTGTTGCATTTATCCTTCTTGGTATTCTCTGAGTTACCTGGGTTTCTGGTTTGGTGTCTGACATTAATTTGAAGAAATTCTCAGTCATTATTTTTTCAGATGTTTCTTCTGTTTCTTTCTCTCTTTTTTCTCCTTGTAGAATTCCTATTATGTGTATGTTGCATCTTTTGGAGTTGTCCCACAGATCTGAAATATTCTGGATTCTTTTTCTTGGTTTGCTTTTCAATTTTGACAGTTTCTACTGAGATATCTTCAAGCATAGAGATTCTTTTGTTAGCCATGTTTAGTCTTCCAAGTATGCTCCTCAAAGGGGAAAATGCTAACAAGGAGGCCTCACTCAGAAGGCAACCCACAAATTTGTATAAAATTTTCTTTAGATTGCTGGCTAATTCCTAAGCTGCCTATGTATAATGCAAGACTTCAAGAAACCCAGCAGAAAGTAAAGTAGAAATTTTACTATCTGCATGGTACTGTGTATCTACAATTAGAGTTCAGACCCTGCTACATTAGTACCTGGAACCTTCCTTTGAAAACTTATAAGGGCCACACCCTAGGAATGAGTACAGATTGAAATAGATTAGTCTAAGAAAGCCTAATTCCATTACTGGTTAGGACCATGATGATATACTTGTATTCTGTCTGTTTGCCAAAGAATAGTTAACTTTCTTTAAGGGAAGACAGAATTGTCAAAGCCTCTATAATTTTTTATCCATAATAACAGCTGCTTGATACAAAATTATGAGGTACATGAAAAGCAGAACCAATTGAATTAAATGTAATAAAAATCAGTGATATAAATAGACTTAGAGATGATTAAGGTATTAGAATTGTTATACATAGAATTTATGACTAATTGTTTAAGGAAAAAGACATAAAGGTGGAAGATTTCAAAAGAGACCTCAATCCATTAAAAAAAAGCACCAAATTAAATTGTGAAACTGGAAAACATAAGGATACAGGTTTGAAGGAAAAGGATGGAAAAAATACACCATTTAAATGCCAACCAAAAGATAATATGGCTATTTTACTAAGAGATAAAGTAGATTTTAAGGTAAGAAGTATCACTAGAATTAAAGAGAGCCACTTCATAATGATAAAAATGTAAACTGAAAGAATGAACAACATAGATAATTCTCGCAGCTGTAATATTGAGTGAAAAATTATATATTGTATTATTTCATTTATATGAAGTTCAAGAAGAGAGAAAACTAATATATGGCAATTGAAGTGATTGGCTACATCTGTTGAGGATTTAGTATTGCCTTGAAAGGGACATGGGACAGCCTTGCAGAGTCCTTCAGTTGGGTGGTGGTTATGGATATAAAAATTCATTCGGCCCTACCCTTTAGATTTGTGTGCTTTACTCTGTGTTATTTCTTAGTAATTCCAAAGAAAGTCACTTAAAAAAGCAATGTAGTTCCTAAATAAATGGTGGTTTAAAAATTATTAGTAATGAGTAAAAAATCAGGATTATATTTTCAACTTGGTTTTAAGCACAGTGATTCTCAGTAATAGCACTTTTGGTTTTTTGGATTGGTGAATTACTATGTAGCATTTACTATCTTTGGCCAATGCCTTCTAAAGGCCAATATTATTGTGACAGTGAAAGACAGACAAAGCAATGAAACTGCTCTTATCATATTCTGTCATATTCTTCTGGATAGAAAATCATGGCATTCCTCATTGAGAACCATAAGTAGAGCATTTTAAGGAAGTGAATGAGTGAATTCTAGGACAGGGGTCATTTGCTACTCAGGGTGTATATGGTGGACATCTTGAAATTTACCTGTATTTATTTGAAAGATCAGAAAGATTCTGTAAAACTGAGAATACTGTGCCCTCCTCAAGATTCTTACAACTTTATTAGCCCTGAAGATGTGTATTGCTAGTAGACATGATAGAGAGCAGGAATTTTTCTTTCCTGCAAACAGGAAATGTTTAGTCCATTTAGTTCCTTAGTGAGCTAAATGTGAGTAAAAGATTAAAAGATTCTGACTTTTGGATATCTAGAAAACATTTTGGAATAATTAAGCTTAATAAAATATCTTCATCATACTGAGGCATGTAGTGATACTATTCCAGTTGATTGAAAAAGAAAAACAACTTGAGCTAAAAGGGCAGTAATTTTCAAAAAATATGCACTCTCTGAAGTCTGGGACATATTTAAGATATATAGAAAGACATTTGTTATTTGATTATAGCAAGAGATTTCTGTAGAAAGCCATCATTTCTAGATTGATTTGATGTCACTGCAAATGTGCAGGTCTCAAGCTTGAATAGAGGGAGTTGCAATTCAGTCACTACTCCACTTTTAAAATATAAAGTGAACACTATTATTTTCCAGAACTCTGGTAACTTCACGAATACTACTAACTTCCAGTCTCTTCGGCCATTGCCATCCATTCAAATATTGGTGGATAAAATTAATCTGGAACATTCGGTGCCCATGTATGCTGAACAGTTGGTGCATGTGGTCAGCAGCCTTACTCAACCTTCTGATAACCTGCTTCATTATTGTTATGTACACTGCTGTCTTAAGGTATGAAAAGTGAATTTTCTTGTTTGTTAGCATGGGTTTGGCTTTGGGATCATCAGATAAGTTTCTTTTTTCTTGAATTCGTAATTTCAGAGAAATAGTACTCTAAAAGGTAAGATTTAAATAAGAACTAAGATAGCTTTATTCCAATGAATTAAAATAATAAAAATATACTTATTTTAAAGATTTTTCAATTATGTGAGATTAGTAGCTTGTTATTCATAAATGGTTAATTATAACTTTCGAATAATTTTATATATCATTGATGGTAATTTTTATAAGCAATGTGAAAGAGCACTTAGTTTGATATGGATGCTTTGAAGACTCATGTTTTTTTGAAGGGAGTGTTTATGTGAGGCATAAAGAGGGCTTAAAACATTTTTTGTCACTTTTATTGAATTCATGTTAATTTCTTGATGCAAGGGAAATTTATTTTAAATACAAGCATATGCCATTTTATCATGCATTACTTTATTGTACTTCATGGTAATTATGTGTGTGTGTGTGTGTGTGTGTGTGTGTGTGTGTTTAAAACAAATTGAGGGTTTGTGGCAACCTTGCATTAAGCAAGGCTTTGGTGCCATGTTTTTCAATAACATGTGCTCACTTTGTGTCTCTGTGTCTTATTTTGGTAATTCTGCCAGTATTTTACAAGTTTTCATTATTATTTTAGCTATTGTGATCTGTGATCACTGATCTTTGCTGTTACTATTGTAATGTTTTGGGGTACCGAGAAGTGCACCCATCTAAGACAGTGAACTTAATTAGTAAATGTTGTGTGTGTTCTGGGTTCTCCACTGACCAGTTTCCCCCTCTCTCTACCTTCTCCTAATCCCTGAGATACAACAGTATTGAAGTTAGGCCACTTAATAACCCTACAATGGCCTGTAAATGTTCAAGTGAAAGGAAGAGTCCCACAACTCTACTTTAAATCAAAAGCTAGAAATAAGCTTAGTGAAGGAGTGTCAAAAGCCAAGATGAGGCCTGAAAGCTAGGCCTCTTTCGCCAAATAGCCACATTGTGAATTCAAATGAAAAGTCTCCAGGAAATTAAAAGTGCTACTCCAGTAAACACAGGAATGACAAGAAAGTGAAACAGCCTTATCGTTGATATAAAATTTGAGTGGTCCGGATAGCAGATCAAATCAGCTACAACTTTCCCTTAAATGCAGAGCAATTCTATAAATGCTGAGAGACTTGAGAAAGCTGCAGAAGAAAAATTGGAAGCTAACAGAGGTTAGTTCATGAAGTGTAAGAGAAGCCATCTCCATAACATAAAAGTGCAAGGTGAAACAGCAAGTGCTGACATAGAAACTACAGCAGATTATCCATATCTAGCTCAGTTAATAGATGAAGGTGGCTACACTAAATAGATTTTCAGTGTAGATGAAGAGTGGCCTTCTCTTGGAAGAAGATGCTGCCTAGGACTTACATAGCTAGAGAGGAGAAGTCAGTGCCTTGCTTCAAAACTTCAAAAGGCAGGCTGACTCTCGTTAGGGGCTAACGTACCTGGTGACTTTTTAAGTTGAAGATAATGCTCATCTACCATTCTGAAAATCCAAGGTGCCTTAAGAACTATGCTAAGTCTTCACCACTCATGCTCTATAAATGGAACAACAAAGCCTTAATGACAGTACATCTGTTTATTGCATGGTTTACTAAATATTTTAAGCCTGTGAAGATGTACTGCCCTGAAAAGACTTCTCTCAAAATATTAGCGCTCAAGGACAATGCTCTTGGTCACCCTACATATGTGATGAAGATGTACAAGGAGATGAATGTTGTTTTCATGCCTGTTAACATGACATTCATTCTGCAGCCTGTGGATTAACAGTAATTTTGAATCTGGGGTCTTATTATTTAAGAAATATATTTTGTAAGGCTTATAGCTACCATAGATAGCGATTCTTCTCATAGACCTGGATAAAGCAAATTGAAAACCTTCTGGAAAAGATTCATCAATCTAGATGCTATTAAGAATATTCATGATTCATGGAAGGAGGTCAACTATTTATGTTAACAGGAATTTGGAAGAAGTTGATTTCAATCCTCATGGATGACTTTGAGGGGTTCAAAGCTTCCATAGAGGAAGTAACTGCAGATGCAATGGAAATATCAAGAGAACTAGAATTAGAAGTGGAGTCTGAAGATGTGACTGAATTGCTGTAATCTCATCATAAAACTTGAATGAAGGAGGAGTTGCTTCTTATGAATGAGCAAAGAAAGTGATTTCTGGGGATGGAAAGTACTCCTGGGAAAGATACTGGGACCGTTGTTAAATGATTACAGAGAATTTGGAATGTTCTATAAACTTGGTTGATAAAGCAATGGCATGGTTTGAGAGGATTGACTCCAATTTTGACAGAAGTTTTACTACTGGTAAAATGCCATCAAACCTCAATCAAACATCATTGCCTACGATGGAGAAATCTTTCATGAAAGGAAGAGTTATTCAATATGGCAAACTTCATTGTATTATTTTTAGAAATTGCTACAGATACCCCCACCACTTTTAGCAACCACCACCTTGATTAGTAAACAGCCACAAACATTGAGGCAAAAAGATTATTACTTGCTGAAGGTTGGGATGGTCATTAGCTTTTTTTTTTTTTTTTTTTTAAGCAATAAAGTACTTTTTGTAAGGGGCAGGGGCTCACTCTGTCACCCAGGCTGGAGTGCAGTGGCACGATCTCAGCTCACTGCAACTCCACCTCCTGGGCTCAAGTGATTCTCCTATCTCAGTCTCTGAAGTACTGGGACCACAGGTGCACATCACCATGCTCAGGTAATTTTTTGTATTTTTGGTAAGATTGTGTTTTGCCACATTGCCCAGGCTGGTCTCAAATTCCTGAACTCAAGCTACCTGCCTGCCTTACTTCCCAAAGTGCTCGGATTACAGATGTGAACCACTGTGCCATGCCAATAAAGTGTTTTTTAATGTATATAAGTTTTTTAAAGACATAATGTTATTACACACTTAATATACTACAGTATAAGTGTATACATAACTTTTATTATATGCATTGGGAAACTAAAAATTATTGTGATATTTGTTGTATTGTGGTGATGTGGAACTGAATGGGCAGTGTCTCTTGTCCATCTAGTTATGTAAAATGAATTATTGGTAGCTTTCCCCAGCTCTTTCAGTTTTTAAAAAATAAGTAATACATCCATTGCAGGTATATACAAACAATAACTGCAAATGTTTAACAATACATGTTGTAGCTAAGCAAACAGAGATGTATGGTTTAAGTAGAAATAGTGTATACACAATCAACTTCTGTTTTATGAACAAAAGAAAACTATAAAAAGTTGAATTTAAGAATAAGTACTGGCTGGGCATGGTGGTTAATGCCTGTAATCTCAGCACTTTGAGAGGCTGAGGTGGGTGGATCACTTGAGCCCAGGAGGTTGAGACCCCCCTGAGCAACGTGGTGAAACCTCATCTCTACAAAAAATATAAAAATTATCCAGGTGTTGTGGTTGTGTACCTGTAGTGCCAGCTACTTGGGAGGCTGAGGTGGGAGATTCACTTGAGCATGAGAGGTCAAGACTGCAGTGAACTGTGATTGTGTCACTGCACTCCACCTTAGGCAATAGAGTGAGACCTTGTCTCAAAAAAAAAAGTACTAAAAAAGCACTAATTTTCTGTAATATATCAAAAGATTAGAAGACTCCACAAATAGGCTCTTGACCTAATTAGTTTATGCTATACAGTTTGAAGTTTTTAAGTATTTGTATATCTGTAATGCAAAAATAAACCAATTTCAAGATACCAATTTTAGATCACCTGCAGATGTGTATAAATATAAGATGTTAACATTTGACTGTTTTCAAACCATGCAGAATAGAAAAACATGTTTTCTTGGTTCTTGATTGTTTTTGCAAAGCCCTTTTTCTCAAGGATGGCTCCTTTGTGGAAGAGCAGCAGATCACATTGCAAAAGGGTGTGGACACAGGGAAGTGTGACTCATTGGGGACATTGTTTTAGTGATCTACCATAATGTGTTATGTCATATGGAGAGTAGCAGAGATACTTTTAAAACCTAGTTATAAAGATAATATTTTATACTTACGCTTTTTAATTTATTGTCATAATTACTACATAGAAGTGTATAATTTTTTTTTTTTTTTTGAGATGGAGTCTCGCTCTGTGGCCCAGGCTGGAGTGCAGTGGCACGATCTTGGCTCACTACAACCTGCGCCTCCTGGGTTCAAGCAATTCTCCTGGTTCAGCCTCCCGAGTAGCTGGGACTACAGGCATGTGCCACCATGCCTGGCTAATTTTTTGTATTTTCAGTAGAGATGTGTTTCACCATGTTAGCCAGGATGGTCTCGATCTCCTGACCTTGTGGTCTGCTCACCTCAACTTTCCAAAGTGCTGGGATTACAGGCTTGAGCCACCGCACCTGGCAGAAATGTATAATTTTAAAAAATATTGAAACACCTTGTTTTTTTTCTTCTTCTTCTTTTTTTTTTTGAGACAGAGTCTCCCTCTGTTGACAGGCTGGAGTGCAGTGGCACAATCTCGGCTCACTGCAACCTCCGCCTCCTGAGTTCAAACGATTCTCCTGCCTCGGCCTCCAGAATAGCTGGGATTACAGGTGTCCGCCACTACGCCTGGCTAATTTTTATATTTTTTTTTAAGTAGAGATGAGGTTTCACCATGTTGGTCAGGCTGGTCTTGAACTCCTGACCTCAGGTAATTCACCCGCCTCGGCCTCCCAAAGTGCTGTGATTACAGGCATGAGCAACTGTGCCCGCCCAGTACCACTTTAATATCAGATATCAGTGTTAAAAATATTTGCCTTGTTTTTTATTGTTAATAATATATTTTATTTAACCCAATATATGCAAATATCAGTTAACATGCAATCAATATAAAACATTGACTTTTGGCTTATAGATAAATAAAGTGTGTCTCTATATTTAAGGAGAATGTTCACCAAAACCATTGGTCATCAATACTGACAAAGTTTATTGGAATAGTTGTTCACCATTTCAACTTGTCAGTATGTTAAAACTCACATTTCCAGTGTATTATAAAAGTTATAGTGTACTACCGATGCAGTTATATTTTGGAAAAAAGATTTTTGCTACAAATGTTGTCTAGTTTTCTTTTACATTTTGGCCTGTTTGAATAGAGTCATAATGGATAAGTTTAATGTCTGAAGAAGTAAGGTAGTAGGCAGAGTGGGAATAGCATAATATGTGTAGGAAAACCATTCACTGGCATTAAGAGTACTAA
The DNA here is from genome assembly GCA_963573385.1 of Cacajao melanocephalus. Classification (NCBI taxonomy): domain Eukaryota; kingdom Metazoa; phylum Chordata; class Mammalia; order Primates; family Pitheciidae; genus Cacajao; species Cacajao melanocephalus. The sequence continues at coordinate 8,110 of CAUYLG010051740.1, read as the reverse complement.
ACCTTTTTTTTTTTTTTTTTTTTTTTTTTTTTTGAGACAGAGTCTTACTCTGTCACCTAGTCTGGAGTGCAGTGGCATGATCTTGGGTCACTGTAACCTCCACCTCCCAGGTTCAAGTGATTCTCCTCCCTCAGCCTCCCGTGTAGCTGGGATTACAGGTGCATGCCACCACGCCCAGCTAATTTTTGTATTTTTAGTAGAGACAGGGTCTTGCCATGTTGGTCAGGCTGGTCCGAAACTCTTGGCCTCCAGTCGATCTGCCCACCTTGACCTCCCAAAGTGCTGAGATTACAGGTGTGAGCCACTGTGCTTGGCCAAGAGTACTAAATACTTTTGAAAATAAAGCCTTGAGTCTTTCTTGAATATTTCATTTCCATACTTCTACTGTGACGTTTTAATACTTTAAGGATTTTGGTAGAGAGTTTTTGTTTATATGGCTATTGTGACGTGACTCCATTTACCAATCTGCTCTAAAGTTTATAGCAGTTCATATTACTTGGGATGATTTCAATAGTCATTGAGGAAGTTTTTAAAGTTTTTCTTTTAATGTTATAGTGTTGCAGTCATACAGTAGGGGATTTGTATGTTTGGCATTTTAGTCCATTAAATTCTTAAAGGCTTGAGTTTTAATTTTGTCTACTTAACTTTAACTGTATTGACAAGATGATGAAATGATTCATAATTCCTACTTCATCTAATCAAATTTACCAGTTGGGAGAGTTGAGAGGGATATATATAGAAAATATGCAGATGAAACTTTCCTTTTATTTGTAATTGACAAAATTGTATATATTTATTGTTTATAACATGTTTTGAAAGATGTATACATTTTGAAATGGCTCATTCTAGCTAACATACATATTACTTCACATACTTCCCATTTTTGTGGTGTGAACAGTTTAAATCTGCTGTCATTGATTTTTGAAATAGAATACATTGTTGTTTACTATAGTCTTCATGTTGTACAATAGATCTTTTAAATTTATTCCTCCTATCTAACTGAAATTTTGTATGCTTTGCCTAACATCTCTTCAACCTCCTATCTCTGAGAGATGACACTTTCTTGTGGATTACCAAGTCCTCTTTGTTTATCTGGCAAACCCATCCTTTAAACATGTATGGTATCAAGTAGCTAAGAGTTTCAAGGCATCTGATATTTGAAACATATATAGAAAATTTGGTAATGTGACTGTATTGTATAATTTGTAGAATAGTATATAACTTTAAGACTTTGTTATTCATAAGGATCAGCTACAATACATACTTCAGACAGAGCAAGAAGTTAGAGTAGGATGAAAACCCTTTGGATTCATTGGCTCTGTTAATTTTTGACCTCAAGAAAATCTCAAGGGATTTGGAGGAAATGGTGTTTTTATACATGTCTGGTGGTTACATAAATTGGTATATTTATTTTGGAAAGTAGTGGCATGTAATACATTTGAGAGCACATCTACCTTACCACCCATTTGTTCCAATTTTCAGTGTATACCCTCTAGCAGGGGTCAGCAAAATTTTGCATACAGGCTCAGTATATATTTTAGGCTTTGTGGACCAAGTTGCAAAATTGAAGATAATATGTAGGAACTTAAATAAGAAGAAAAAACAAATTTTACAAATTTTGAGTTTATAATATTCAAAGTATAATAATTGAGTACAGATTTTGGGTAATACAGTTTTATTTTTCTTTTATTTATTTATTTTTTTGAGATAGAGTCTTGCACTGTCACCCGGGCTGGAGTGTAATGGCATGATCTTGGCCCACTGCAGTCCCTGCCTCCCAGTTCAAGCGATTCTCCTGCCTCAGCCTCCCAAGTAGCTGAGATTACAGGTGCCCACCTGGCTAATTTTTTGTATTTTTAGTAGAGATGGGGCTTCACTATGTTGGCCAGGCTGGTCTTGAACTCCTGACCTCGTGATCTGCCCACCTCAGCCTCCCAACGTGCTGGGATTACTGGTGTGAGCCACCCCACCCGGGCAATACAGTTTTATTAATGAGAAGAATGGAATTATTTTTGGAGGACAACATTTTACCTAATTGGGATTTCAACTTATTGTTCCCATCATCATGTTGATTATAAAAATGTTCATATATAAAAGTTATTCTTAGCTTATAAGGTATCCCAGAACAAGCAGTGTGTAGGATTTGGCTTGTAGGTTGTACTTGCTTTTTGCCCTGTTTTCTTCTGAGAGGTTTATTGTTTAGGAATTAACCAAGGAAGTGAAAGACTTTTGCAGTGAGAACCACAAAACAGAGCTGAAAGAAACTAAGATATACATAAATGGAAGTGCATCTCATCTTCTTGAATTAGAAGACAATATTGCCCATGCTGTCCATTCTACACATTCAGTGCAGTCTCCATTACAATCCCAATGTTTTTTGCAGAAGTAGGAAAACTCATCCTGAAATTCATATGGACTCTAAAGGGACCACGAATAACCAAAACCATCTTGAAAAAGAACAAAGCTGAAGGACTTCCTGTTACTGATTCCAGAACTTACTACAGAGCTATAGTAGTCAAAACAGTGTGGTACTGGTATAAAAACAGACATATGGACCAGTGGAAAAGAATACAGTGCCCAGAGATAAACCATTGAATATGTGCTCAAATGATTTTTGATAAGTGTCAAGACTGTTAAATGAGAAAGGGCAGTCTTTTTAGCAAATGACACTGGGAAAACTGGATATGCATATGCAAAAGAATGAAGTTAAACCTTTAACACCATATTAAAAAAAAAAAGTTAAAATTGAACAGAGACCTAAATGTAAGACCTATAAAAAATACTACATTTTTATGCCTGAATATTTCACTGCATGGGTATACTACTGCAGTTTATTCATTTATTCATTGATGGACATTTGGGTTGTTTCCACTTTTTGGCTATTAGGAATAATATGGCTATGAATATTCATGTCTAAATTTTTATGTGAGCATAAGTTTTCATTTCTCTTGGGTACATATACGTAGGTTTGGAATTGCCTGGTCATATGGTATTTTTTAATATTTTTAGGAACTGCCAAACTGGTTTTTAAAGAATTGTTTTGTTACCCTACCACTGATAAGTGAGAGTTTCTGTTTTTCCACATCCTCACTAACTCTTTCACTTTTGTTATTGTCTGTCTTTTTGATCTTAGGAATCTTAATGGTTGTTAAAGTGGCATCTCACTGTGGTTTGTTTTTGATTTATATTTCCATGACTAATGCTACTCAGCATTTTTTTACATGCTTATTACCTTTTGGTCATTTGTATATCTTCTTTGGATAAATATCTATTCCAGTCTTTTGCCCATTTTAAAATTGGGTTGTCTTTTTGTTGTCAAGTTGCAAGCATCTTTTATGTATTCTGAAGTGTTTTATTTCTTGAACAGTGTAAGTGACAGCATGTCCCTATTCTTATTTTTAAAATTGTGGGTGTTGAAAGTGAAATCAGAGTGTATTGATAATTTTACTTGCTTAAATTGCTGATGGAAATGAAATCAAGAGAAAATACTTTTTTTTTGCCCTCCATAGGAGGGAAACATAAGGATAGCACCAGTGTTAGTCCAGAGTTTTCTTTTGTTTCAATAGATACATCAACAAAAACGAGTTTGAGAGGGTTTAAGCAGTCATAGGTGATGGAAACATTATAGCACACTCTAGACCACACCCCAACCCCTGTGATTTCTCAAGTCACAGTAAAAACAGCAACTGTGAACAAGATTTGGACACTCCAGTCCAACTCTGGAATTTAAACATCTCAGGATAAGAATGAGCAGGGGTCCCCAATCCCTGGGCCATGGAACCTGACTGTACAGCAGGAGGTGAGCAGCAGAGCAAGCAAGCATAACCTCTTGAGCTCTGCCTCTTGTCAGATCAGTGGTGGTGTTAGATTCTCATAGGAGAGTGAACCTGTTGTGAACTGCACATGTGAGGGATCTGGGTTGCATGCTCCTTATAAGAATCTAATGGCTGATTATCTGAGGTGGAACAGTTTTATTTCGAAACTGTTCCCCTCACTTCCAGTCTATGGAAAAATTGTCTTCCATGAAACCATTCGCTGGTGCCAAAAAGGTTGGGGATTGCTACTCTTGGCTATTCATTCAAGATACTTGCTGATGAAAGGAGAGAAATGTAGTTTTACTGATGATTTAAGGGGGCAGGTGGTGATGAGAAAGATTATTTATTTCTCTTTAAGTGGAGAATCAACCATTCCTTTCTAGGTGAATGGAAGGAGGCAATGGAGGGAGGAAGGAAGATTGGGTGAAATTGTGAGTTAATAGATGAGCTACATCAAATGAAGCATCATATCACTGTTACAGCAATGTATAATTTCAGAGATGTCCCTAATTCTTTTGGACTTCATTTTTCCCACATATAAAATGAGATGATTGAGTTAAATAATCTCTAAGCAGTTTGAGCTCTAAAATTCTGTGGTTAATTTTGATTTCATTCTTTTCCCCTGAAGAGTTTTTCTTCATAAGGTGTTCATTATTATGTTGTGCAATTCTAGTTACAATTATTCTTTCCTCAGTTTTTGTGTTTCAATGTATTATTGTGTATATACCAGCCTTTGAAATGAAGGAAATGCATAAAGGGACAAATCTTTATGATGTTGAGCATATTATTATACCATGTTTTTTTATAATGGCAGTAACAAAAGTGATTTATAGTATATCACAATTGTAATGTATTATTATTTTCATTTATAGTAAGCATGTGCTTTTTATACTTTTGTCTTTTTAAAATTGCAAATTCCAATTTCTGACAATAATTTCTGGCAAAATCTTACAGAAGTAAGTTGCTTTATAATGTTTCTAAATCCATTACAATTTCTTCTATTTGAGATGTTAATTCAAGAACATTTGTCATAAAATGTTAAAATGTTGATAATGTATTTTTTATTATTTCCTAATTAGGATTTTTAAAAACAGGTGCTGATACGGTTTAACTTTTAATTTAATGAGATGTGTAAGTCCTTTTACTCAACTTTACAATTTCCTTTAGCTAAAATTTCTGTTGGTAGTTATGCTTACTGCTTCATACATTTTTACTGTTCTAGACTATTAGTTTGCAACATTTACCAAACCAGTTTTTGAATATGTGAACTATTCTTCATGAAAGCAACTTTAGTTTATACTGTGCTGGTTCTGCTTTTTCAAATTAAGTATTTGTAGTCTTTGTCAAGGGATGTTGACAAATTATTAGGTTACATAGGTTTTGTAAATCTATGTATCTGATTGCTGTAATTTAAAAGAGCTAGGTTAAATTTTATTTTTAGATAGTAATTTTTGATTTGGTGGATAATAGAGGAAGCAAAATATGACTCATAATAATTTGGCAATATTTAGAATGTAACTTCTTTGTCCAGTAAGACCCCGTTCATTGTAATTTTCACCTGCTTGAGTTTTTTTTTAGAAGCATCTCTAGACAACACAAAAATATAATAAAGGCTTTTAAAAAATGATAGAATAGTATGCAGTTTCCCCAAAGCCCTTTGTAATTCTGTAGACAACAAGCAGGGATCTCCTCTACACCCAGTTTCCTTAGTATAGTTGATAGTGTCTGTGATTATACTGTTGGGGCATTTAATGGAAAATTCGACACTGGCTTTGAGAGAGTTCTTAGTTGAACATAATTAATATGATGTGATAAAATATTATTTTTATTCTTAACTCAAAATATTTGGCAGTTGGACATTATTTCAAAAATGTGTTTTGTTTTGTTATATTAATAACTGTAAATTCCAGAATTCTTTGAATATTGGGTCTTTATGAGGAAATATGAAATTCTGAAATTGTACAGTAACCAGTGCAGTGCTTTGCATATATTGTTGCCCAGAACAGGTCTTCAAAATGAATTAATGTGAAATATTTTAATTTTAAGTTATAATTTTAAGTAATCATTTCATTATTAGAAATATATCTTTTTCTTTTTTTCTTCAATTCTGTACTTCTTGTCTGTTGGTTAATAGCACATTATAGGTATTGATAGGTATATCATTATTATTTTCCTTGATAGTAATTAGATAAGTAGGTCCTTTGAAATGTAGTTTTCCTTGAAAATGTAATTTTTAATAATGTTTTATTTCTAAAACATTGTTTTGTTCACTCAAAACTGAGTGTATAAGAAATAATATGACATTGTTAATTTGATGAATGTTAGGAGCATAATAGCTTTTTGAAACTATTTGGAAGTAGCTTGAGTTTTAAAAGAAATTGATAATTGTTTTATGCTCACGAAATAGTGTTTTGAAAATCAGTTATTAAGAAATGTTAAACATATTTTATTATAGAACTTTATAGTTAATGTTAATTAATCCTCATGTTAAGGAAGTCAGTGCTTTATAAACCCAAGGGATAAAAAATTATAACTAAAGATAAATGTTGAGATGAAGCTACTTTTACATTTACTGGAAACGGTAACTCTTTGTTTTATATCCATGTGTGTATTTCCACTGTGAGGTGTTTATCTTTTGTTGTTTTAGAAATAATTGAAGCAAAAATATCATCAGTTCTCTGCAGTATTCATATGACATGTAACGTTGTATTGTTTCTTCCTAATAAGACAAATGTAGTAGCCGGGAATTTCAGGGATTGCTTATAAAATTTTGTAGTATGATCTGCTTGCTTTAAGCATAAACATGCTTGTACAAATGAAGAGTAATTTATGCCATGTACCAAATCTCCTGGGGTTTAAAACCTCAATCCCACAATTACTTTCACAAAAGAAAGTGGAAAGAAACATTTTAGGATATTTTTCAATATCCTTTTTGTTTGTACATTATACAAGTTGAAGACAAAATACATTTTAAACAGTTTTTCTTATAGTTAATGTCCTTTTAGTCATAAAATATTAACATTAATTTATAAAATTTGTAGTTTGTAGTGTAGAAAATCAGTCAGATGTTTATATTTATGGAAAAATGTATATTTTAGCAGATAATAAAACACTAAATGAGGAATCTGTATGGAAATAAAATGTGAAACTTAAAAAATTAGTCAAAAGAGCATTGATCTTTCAGTGATATGAGATAAATACTGTATATTTAAATATCTTTTGACCTATAGTCAAATTATATAAAAGAATTTGGGAAGTGGTGAAATACTTTGGAACTTATTTAGTGTGCGGCTGTTGTACAGCAAATTGAAAGTGAAGTATTTCATCCTATGCTTATTAAAACTTTGTCTGTGTGAACCCTGATCTTTTTTTTGTTTGTTTTAGATATTTGGTTTCCAGGCAGGACTGACATCTTTGGATTGCAGTGGATCTTACTGCTTACCTGTACCGATTATTCCCTCTTTCAGCACTGCTCTTTATGGTAAACTTCTGAAACTCCCCACATACTGGTAAGTCTTACATGTTAAAATGTGACTTATGTTAATTTCCATTTTTTATAAGGGATAAAAGCCCAAATGTATCTGTCTTATGCCCATGTTAGTTTTATACAAAACTTTAGAAAAAATATCTGAACTTCTACTTTTACTGAGACACTAAAAATCTTTTTTAAGTTTCTGAAATCTGTTAGTTCATAGTGTCTTTTGCGACAGTAATAACTATTATTAGGGTAATAACTGTTAATTCATGTTGGATATATATAAAATACTACTTCAGATTATAATAGGAACTGTAAAAGCAAGTGCCTTTTTTTTTTCAAGAGGGTATAAAGACTTTAAAAATTTATAAATTAATATCAAGGACAAAGTATTTATTAAGTAGTAATTTCATATACATAGCCACTGACAAAAGTATATTCATTACATAGAGTTAGAATGTATTTACATGTCTAGTACCTATATTTTGTAAGAAATTGATTGTAGCTCACTATTTACATTCAGGATTGAGTTGCCATATTTGGAGGTCACATTTTCTTAAATTCAAAGAGATTTACAGAAAGAAAGCCAGTAATTATCAATTATAAATTTTTAGTTTAAAGGAATGCTTTTAATATATTGTTTAAATATATAAAATAATGTTTAAATATGTGAAATGAATTTTTTTTTTGAAAGAAAGAAAAAGAGAGGAAAGAAAGTGAGAGTGAAAGAAAGAAAAAAAAGAATGTACGAGAGAAGGAAAGAGGAAGAAAAAGAGGGAGAGAGAACAGGATTCTTGTTCTACTGCCCAGGCTAGAATGC
>CAUYLG010051739.1:0-90364 GCA_963573385.1 Cacajao melanocephalus | reverse complement strand
ATTGCACTCCCAGCCTGGTGACAGAGTGAGACTCCATCTCAATAAATTAAATAAATAAATAGATAAATAATTGCTATGTGTTATACAGAAGTAGAGTTATGCGACAAAAGAGATTTTCAATATCAATGAGACTGGCCTGTTTTGCAAGGACATTGACAAACAAACCTATGTAAAATAAATGGCACCAAAGTCCTAGCTTTGAATATTTCAAGGACTGGGGTGACCTTGTGTACTAAGAGAGACTTTAAGTGTAAACCTGTAATAGTGTAAAAAGCCCCAAATTCAAGAGCACGTAACGAAAAAATATATATGTATTATAGCTTGGTGATCAGAACAAGAAAATTGTGTATGACACTGTGATATTCTGGTATATATTCCACAACTTCTTCATCCCAGAAGCTGAATGCTATCTCCAAGTCAAAAACTTTGCCTTCAAGATTTTATCAATTTTGGATAATGTCCTACAATATTCCGGTGAACTTGAAAAACTACTCCAACATAGAAGCTATTTTTTATACTCCCAATCTCTACATCTGTCATTCTACCTCTCATTCAGGGCATTATAAAAGCTTTTAAGGTATACTGGATAAAAACTTTGGAAGGTTTTGGAGGTGTTATAAAAAATAAAACAGTGCCAAAAATATAATACATATCATATGGCAAATAAGCGTAGAAGATATCTATGATATAAAGGAAAAATATGTGGACAAAATTTTGACAGATAAAGCCTTAAAACCCACCAATAAATATTTAAACAAGATGGAAAAACAAGGCACATATCAGCAAGGACAAGGATGGCAATAAAAGTAGGCCTAAGACTCCAAGAATTGTTTTTTTTACAGCAACCGAAATATTTAAATGGAATTTTACCTGGCCAAAACTTTTCAATGACAAGGAGGAATGTGGCCACATGCTAGAACACATCCTCTAGTTTAAACTAGCCTCCACTGTGTTCATCTCTTATACTGAAGTGCTTAAAGATTTGAGGTAAAGCCAAAGAAACAAGGAGGTACAATTTTAAGCCAGTTCAGAAGGGAAAAATGGCCTATGATCTCAAAAAGTTGCAAGGATCAAACTCCAGAGGTTGGAATTTAAGATATCATATACCATCCTCATCAAACATCTTCTTCTGCAGAATAAGTCCCATCAAACTGTCCTTTGGGTTTTGGGGAGAGCCAATGTTAAGAGGTTTAACCACACAGTATACTTTCCCATGACATACTAGAGTTCCATTCAAAGTAAAATGTTAGTTAATGTTTTCCTAAAATGTAAATGCTTAGTTTTTATTTTAAGGTTTTCAGGACTTTATTTGCATGACTGTATTATACCTTTTGTATAATATGTGTTCACAATACTGTGTGTGATTACTACCTGTGAGTACTATACAGTGCCAGCATACTGTGTGTATTTATTGTGAGTACAGCATATGTATACTGTTTGTATGTGTGTGTGTATTACCATGTAAAAGAGTTGAAGTAGCACAATCACAGTGCAGTGGAGTACATTACACAAAAATGCTACCATTGGAATGTTATTTTATTATGCAGAAATATTATACATAATTACATGTAAAAATAATATATTAAATAAGATATTTTAAACAAGAATATGTATAAAATAATGTTACGTATTGATTAGTTGATGAAAATGTTGTGACCAGAGGCTTTCAACAATCTGACCCTAAATGCTTATACACTGCTAGTGGGAATGTAAATTAGTTCAGCCACTGTGGAAAGTTTTAGTTTTTGAGGTTTGAGGAATCTCAAAAAACTGAAAGGATGTATTATTCCATTTTCATACTAGTATGAAGAAATACCTGAGACTGGGTAATTTATAAAGACAAAAAGGTTTAAGGGACTCACATGGCTGGGGAGGCCTTACAATCACAGCAGAAGGTGAAGGAGGAGCAAAGTCACATCTTACATGGTGGCAAGCAAGAGAGCTTCTGCAGGGAAAGTGCCCTTTATGAAACCATCAGATCTCATGAGACTTATTCATTATTATGAGAACAGAATAGGAAAAACCTGTGTCCATGATTCAATTAACTCCCACAACATCCCTCTTATGACATGTGGGGATTAACAGAACTACAATTCAAGATAAGATTTTGGTGGGGACACAGACAAACCATATCATTCTTCCCCTGGCTCTTCCCAAATCTCATGTCCTCACAATTCAAAACACAATTATGCCCTTCCAACAGTCCCCTGTCTTAACTCATTCCAGAATTAATTTAAAAGTCCATGTCCAAAGTCTCATCTGAGCCAAGGCAAGTCCCTTCCACTGATGAGACTGTAAAATCAAAAGCAGGTTACTTACTTCCTAGGTACAATGGTGGTACAGGCATTAAGTAAATACAGCCATTCTAAATGGGAGAACTCGAACAAAGGGGCCACAGGCCCCATGCTAATCCAAACTCCAATAGGGTAGTTATTAAATCTTAAAGTTCCAAAATGATCTCCTTTGACTCCAAGTTTCACATCCAGGTCATGCTGATGCAAAAGGTGGGCTCCCATGGACTTGGAAAGCTCACCCATGTGGCTTTGCAGGATACAGACCCCACTCCCAGCTGCTTTAATGGGCTAGTGTTAAGCAACTGTGGCCATTTCAGGTGCATGTTGCAAGCTATTAGTGGATCTGCCATTCTGGGCTCTGGAGGATGGTGGTCCTCTTCTCACAGCTTCACTAGGCAGTGCCCTACTAGGCAGTGGGAACTTCGTGTGGGGCTCTGACCCCATATTTCCCTTCTGCACTACCCTAGCAGTAGTTCTGTGTGAAGCTCCACCCACAAAGCAAACTTCTGCCTGGACATTCAGGCATTGTTACACATCTCCTGAAATCTAGGCGAAGGTTCCGAAACCTCAATTCTTGACTTCTATGCACCTTCAGGCTTAACACCATGTAGAAGCTGGCAAAGTTCGGGGCTTGCACCCTCTGAGGCTGTGGTCTGAACTGTATCTTGGCCCCTTTTAGCCATGACTGCAGCAGTTGGGATGCAGGGCACCAAGTCCCAAGGCTGCACACAGCAGGGGTACCTTGGGCCCAGCCCATGAAACCAGAAACAATTTTTTTCCTCCTAGGCCTCCAGGCCTGTGATGAGAAGAGTTTCTGTGAAGGTCTTTGACATGCCCTGGAGATATTTTCCCATTGTTTTGGTGATTAACAATCAGTTTCTTGTCACTTATTCAAATTTCTGCAGCAGGCTTGTATTTCTCCCCAGCAAATAGGTTTTTCTTTTCTATTGCATCATTGGGCTGGGCATTTCCCAAACTTCTATTCTCTGACTCCTCTTGAACACTTTGCTTCTTACAAATTTCTTCTACCAGTAAGCCTAAATCATTTTTCTCAAGTTCAAAGTTCCACAGATCTCTAGGGCAGGGGAAAAATGCTGCCAGTCTCTTTGCTAAAGCATAACAAGAGTCACCTTTGCTTTAGTTCCCAACAAGTTCCTCATCTTCATCTGAGACCACCTCAGCCTAGCCTTTATTGTTGACCTCACTGTTAGAATTTTGGTCAAAGCCATTCAACAAATCTCTTAGAAGTTCTAAACTTTTCCACATCTTTCTGTCATCTGAGTTCTTGAAGTCTCTATAAAGTTCCAACTTCTCTACATTTTCGTATCTTCTTCTGAGCCCTCCAAATTGTTTCAGAGTTGGTTAGAACCTCTGCCTGTTACCCAGTTCCAAAGTTACTTCCACATTTTTGGGTATCCTTATAGCAGCAGCACTCTACCAGTACCAATTTACTGCATTAGTCCATTTTCACACTGCTATAAAGAAATACCTGAGGCTGGGTAATTAATAAAGAATTTAAATGGACTCACAGTTCCACACATCTGGGGAGGCATCATAATCATGGCAGAAGGTGAAGGAGGAGCAAAGGCACATTTTACGTGGTGGCAGGCAAGAGAGAATGTGCAGGGGAACTGCCCTTTATAAAACCGTCAGCTCTTGTAAGACTTATTCACTATCATGAGAACAGCATGGGAAAAGCCTGCCCCCGTGATTCAATTACTTCCCACCAGGTTCCTCCCATGACACGTGGGGATTATGGGAGCTACAATTCAAGATGATATTTGGGCGGAGACACAGACAATCCATATCAAAAGAGAACTATCATTTCACCCAGCAATTACATTACTGGGTATATACCCAAAGAAATATAAATCCTACCATAAAGACACATGAATGCCACTGTTTATTCCAGCAATATTCACAATAGCAAACACATAGAATCAACCTAGATGCTCATCAATGGTGGGCTGGATAAAGAAAATGTGGTTACATATACACCATGGAATACTACCCAGCCACAAAAAAGACTGAGATCATGGCCTTTGTAGGAATATGAATGAATCTGGAGGCCATTATCCTAAGTGAGTTAATTCAGAAACCAGAAAACCAAAACTGCATATTTTCACTTGTAAGTGGGAGCTAAACATTGAGTACACATGGACACAAAGAATGGAACAACAGCACCACCTCCTACTTGAGGGTGGATGATGGGAAGAGCATGAAGATTGAAAAACTGCCTATTGAGTATTATGCTGATTACTTCAGTGATGAAATTGTACACCAAACCCCTGTGACATGCAATTTGCCCACATAACAAACCTGTGCATGTATCCTTTGAAGCTAAAATAAAATTTGGAAGGAATAGAAGAGACCCCATATTTTTTCTTAGAACAGTGGTTCAGTTTCCAGTATGTTAGTGTTCAGGGTGACTTTGCAGACTATAACTGCCTAGAATAATAATAATCTAAGGCATTATCATTTTATTATAATTGCTATTACTATTTTATAAACATAACTTTTGTTTATATTTATTTCAAGGCTTGCCAATTTATTTGCTGAATTTTCCTTCTACTGCAGACTCTGTGTGTGAGTGTGTAAGTGTATGTTTTCTCCTATTAAAGTACATGGAATCATTTGGGTGAATCTCTGTTGGTGAAATATTTTCTCAGTTTTTGTTTACAAAAAGTTCTTATGTTTAATTAGAAAAAATTATTTTTTGGGTGTATAATTCTGCACTGAGAGTTATTGTCTTCTAGCACTTTGAAGGTACTCTTCCACTTTCCTCTAAACTTTGTTATTGTGGTTAAGATCTCTACCCTTAGTCTAATGGTTTTAGTTTGTACATTGCAGGTAATCTGACTTTTCTTTCTGACTCAATTTAATATTGTTTACATCTCATGGTTCTGATAAAACCATTCTGTCGTTATAATATTCTACAACAGATTTAGTTATGAACTTTCTCTCTGGATTGTGTTTCCTGTGTCTGCAGATTCATGTCCTTTTCAACTGGTATCTCCTCTTCTTTTCACCTCTTTATTTTCCTCTATGTTTCTTAACTACTCATTTGTATTTTTGATGTCTCTGAGACTCATTTGAAGTACTTTCTTCATATTTATCCTCTGCGTACTAATTCTTGTTTTGTGGTGTTTAACTTGTTTTCTAGCAAATCTGCTGAGTTTTTATTTCAATGAGTATTTTTTTTATTTCTCAAAATGCAATATGGTTCATTTTCAAATATGCCAAATCATTTTTATACCTATATCTTGCTGTCTTATTTTCCTGATTTCATGGTTTTTTAATTTAAATATTTCACATTAAGCAATGTAAAACCCATATATAATAAACTTAGTATCAGAAGTTTTGAAGAAAACCTACTTTTTGGGGTCTGTTTATTTGATAAGTTTTCATTGTGACCTGATATGTAGGTTAATTCAATTTGTATCAAATCTGAGGGCCTACACTTAGAATTTTTTTTTCAAGGATGTTTTACAATTGTGGCTTGTGAGTTAAGCTGATACCAACCTGGAACTATTTCAGGCTTTTTAGTAGTCCTGGCTTAATGCAAAAATTTTGAATGTACACACAAGTCTTTGCCCACTCATTCTAAGCACATGTGGCCATTTTCTTCATTGAAATCTTGATTGTTGTTTGCTAATGTATCACAATATCTTATCTGCTTTCTGTAATACTTTTTAAGATCGATTTCCCTTATTTTATGTAGAAATAGCAAAGTATTAAAATGTATGTCTGTCTTACATTTTAATTTCTTTAGTATCTTATGATTGTGATTAGTAGTTATTTTAGAATATTAATTGTGTCAGACAACTAGTTGAGAAGAAAATAATAACTACTGGTTACCTAAAATTCCTTGACTCATTACTAAGAACCATACAAAATTTGCTTGAAATATATGTACACAGCATTTTTATTGAAGTAAAATATGCATGTGTATGTGCTTATGCAAAATTACATACATACATTTAAAACAAATCTTGAAAGTTCAACCTGATTTTACATATTAATATGCCCTTATAACTGTTAAAATATACAACATCTTCAGCATCCCAAAAGGCTTTTCTGGACCTTCTTTCAGTCAATACCTCAAATGGCAACCGCTATTTTGACCTCTCACCAAATATTACTTTTGCCTTTTAAATGCTTTCAAGTGATATTTTAAAGGATTTACCAGTTGGGTCTGAAATTTTTGGGAGTAATACATATCCCGTCGGTGAAATGTATTACTGTGGTGGCATACTTCAATGATTTGCTCTTCTTCATACTGTATGATATTGTATTTTATGGATAGTTGTGTGGGGTTGTTTTCTGTTTCTAGTTGTTGTGAATAATACTGTTAAAAACATTCCTAAGCACGTCTTTTGGCTTAAATACATAATAATGTTGTGTACGTATTTAAGAGTTGAATCACTGGGTGATGCATGTGCATTATATTCAGATGTATTAGCAACTGCTAAGATTATCAAAATGCTTTTATTAATCTGCATTACATGAGAAAATGTAGATGCTCCATATCCCTTATAAATCTTGAGATTGGCTTTTATTGTATGGCTTTTTTTTTTTAAATTTTTGGCCATTTGGGTGAGAGTGAAGTAGAATCTGCTTGTGGTTTTAATGTGCATTTTCCATTGACTAGAGATCTAGAGATGATTTCATTGTTTTATTGTTAATATAGATACTTTCTTCTGTGCAGTACCTGTTCAAATATTTTGCTCACTTTCTTAAATTGGGTTCCTTGTGATTTTAAAACTGATGTGTAGAGTTACCTTATGTATTTTGAAAATAGTTCTTTGTAGCTTCTTTTTGTAAGAGAAAAAAATAAAACAGTGAAGAAAAGCAGCTGTGAATAAGATGGAGAAATGTTTACACTTATCAGTCTATATCAGTGTAGAACCAAGGCCAAAATGTATAAGCGACATTTATGATAGTTACTGATTACCTATTTCTTCCTGTTAATCCAAACGCCAGCAGGTGCTGAGAGGTGGAACATGTGCAATGTATACGTGATGAAGTCAAATAAAGTCCCAGATTCTGAAGGTAAGTTAGTACAGAATCTGTGTTAAAGTGCTGCTTACATTGCTCTAGTTTTTTTCCATTTTTGAAAAATACTTCCAAATGCTTCGAATAACAAAAGGTTTTATATGTATGTGAAATTCAGGAGAATCCTAAAAATTCATGTCCTTATTGAACGGAGATTCAATTGGTGTGGTTTCCCAACCTAATAGTTAAAGGAGTTCTAAAAGTAGAAACTAATTGAATTTCAATTTACTTCTCTTTCTGCATCAACGGCATGATTTTAGAGACTTTTAAAAAATAGCTATTTATGTTCAAATATTTCATTGCAGCATGACATTAATGATCTCGTAACTAGGCTAATTGTAGATTCCATTGCAGACCTCCTTTGGAGATACTTCTGTTCAATGCTTAGAGTCAGTAGAATAGGTTTAGTTCAAAAGTCCACCCTGGTATTTTGCTTTACTTTTTAAAATTCACAGAAGTTAGAAACAAACTTTATATGCAAGTACAGACTGCCTGAAACTACAAGAAATTTTTATATCTTTATATTATCTGGGAAATTATTTTTGGAGTTCTTATAAATTTTGCAATAGGCAAATCACATAACACTTCCTTCTCTGTGTTCTCCCATCCAAATATGTAACAGTAAGTTTAATAATTTTTCCACATATAATGCTGAATGCAACTTCAGGATGTTCACATACTTGAGATACTCATCCATGCAGTCATGAATTCAGAAACCCTAGTCTAGAATATAAGGAGGCTCCCTATTATAAGGCTTTACACAATGACTTCATTGTATCCAATAACTTGAGTGTTTCGCCAGAAGACAGCTCTGGGGGGCATGAGAAGGAGGAATTACGGCACTGGGAAAGGAAGGTAGAGCCAACTGTGTATTGAGTATTGACGAGACAGCAAGGTGACATTTCTAAAGCCTTGTCTATCATCAATGTAAAATCCATATAAATTTAATTCCTGGAAATCTAAACCTGATGAACTCCTTCAAAGTCATAGTCTCCACGTGTTTACAGTTTTATCAGCCTTAGGAACTCAGTTCAGTACAAGTATTTCACATGTTTCAGAAATGAGCCATTAAGACTTTTCCTCATTATATGGAGAAGAAAAAAATGAAGCAAATTCATAAATTAATAGAAAAAAATATATATTCCTAGAATTTTTCTGCCAGAGGTTAATGAAGAGGCAACAAAATTTTTGGAGAAGATCTCTTCTTGTGGGTTACATGGCTGAATTGTTGGAAATTCATTGTTATATAATCTAGGGATTCATTTGAATTTTGAAACCGCCCTTGACAATAAACTCTATATTCTAGACACTTTGCAAAATATGATAGAGGTTTATTTTTGCTCTTTTAGCAATGAAAAATATCAAATAAAATTTAAATTAAGCAAATTCTTCTTTTTATTATCATATTAGATTATATTTTTCCTTGAAGCTTCTTAATCTGCATTTGCTATTGATGTGTTTGGTACTATAATTCTCTTTTCATCTGTCTGTATAGGTATATGTGTGTGTACGTATACAATATCAAACTATTAAAGCTGGGTAGACAGATATGTTTGGTTATTTAAATATAAACTAATCAGAAACATAGAAGCTAAATTTCAAGTACACACTCCTAAAAATACTAAAAAATTTAAATAAATTTATTTTATTGTGCTATGTATTAAAATTTTTAAATATTTGAGATGTTTCATAAATACTGCCTATATTTAAAGAAGATTCTATGTTAATACATAACATTTAATGGAATAAGATTCCTAATTAGTGTTATATACAGCTAAGATGTATATATGTGTGTGTACATGTGTGTATGTGTGTGTGTTTGTGTGTATGTGTATGTATAGCAGGTCACATTGTCAAATTGATTTCTCACATAAAGCCTTTCAGTGATTCTGTATTGAGTTGCAAATTGTCCCCCCAAAAGTCATGTTCACTTAGAACCTAAGAATGTGACCTTAGTTGGAGATAGGTTCTCTACAGATGTTATCAAGTTAACATGAGTTCATACTGGATTACGGTGGTCCCTAGACCAATGACTGATGCCCTTAAAAGAGAAATTTGGACATCGATTCAGACAGAGTGATGACGGCTAGGTAAAGATAAAGGCAAAGATTGGAGTGATGCTGCCACAAGCCAAAAACACCAAGGACTGAGAGCAACCACCAGAAGCTAGAAAAGACAAGGAAGAATTTTTCTCTGGGGACTCTGGAGGCAATACAGTACTGTTCACACCTTGATTGTGGACCTCTGGCCTCCAGAACTGTGAGATAATACATTTCTGCTGTGTTATGCCACCCATTTTGTGATATATAATGGCAGCCTTAGGGAGTGAATTCAGATTCCCATTGCTCCTAGGTGAAGTCTACACTTCTTTCTATGGTCTGTAAGATATTTTGTGATCAGGCACTACTTCGGTCTTCAGCATGTTTTGTCTTCTTGTCTTACTTTTTCTTCAAAGTTAATTGAACAATGTTGTTATCACCAATTTTGTTTTAAAATAAAATTGTGTATGTTCTAATTTATACACAAATTTCTATTTTGAAGTTAAAAATTGTTTGCCAAGAAAATACTGCCAAATCCCTAGTTTCAAACACGGCTAGCATAGACATGTTTTCACAGCTGGAGGTTTAAGGCACAATATCAATAGCAGTGATTTATTGAAAGCCATCACTGCATCATTGCCGGATCGTGTTTAAGTTTGTAATGATTTGTGGGGGTAGAAATGGAAAATGTAATAGTAATACACTCATCTGTAAAAGCTCATAGTGATGGTTAATGCTACATGTCAAGTGAGTCAAGGATACCCAGATAGCTGGGAAAACATTATGCCTGAGTATGTCTGTGCAGGTCTTCCTGGAAGTGATTAGCATTTGAATCAGAAGATTGAGTGACATGGTTTGGATCTGTGTACCTGCCCAAATCTCGTGTTTAATTATAATCCTCAATGTTGGAGGTGGGGCCTGGTGGCAGGTGATTAGATCATGGTGTTGGTTTCTCGTGGTTTACCACCATGCCCCTTGGTGCTGTAATCATAATACTGAGTGAGTTCTCGTGAGGTCTGGTTTTCTTAAAGTGTATAGCACCTTCCTCCTCTCTCTTCCTCCTGCTCTGGCCATGTAGGACATACCTGCTTCTCCTTCACCTTCTCCTATGATGGTATGTTTCCTGAGGCCTCCCAAGAAGCAGAAGCCACTATGCTTCCTATACAGCCTGCAGAACCATGAGCCAATGAATCCTCTTTTCCTTATACATTACTCATTCACAGGTATTTCTTTATAGCAGTGCAAAAATGGACCAATGTGGGTTGGCATCATCCAACCTAAAGAGGGCCAAATAGAACCAAAACACAAAGGGAAAGCAAATTATCACCCTCCTTGAGCTGGGACACCCATCTTCTTTTGCCCTTGGGCAAGTGTGGGGAAAGGGTAAGAGTGGGCAGTAAGAGGATTTCAAATTGCAGTAGAGAATTAGAACCATCAGTGCAATCTACCAGAATCCCTGACTTCTCATTATAATCTAAATGAAGGACAAACATTTTCATAATACAGACACATGACATAAAAATAAATTATCTATTGAAATTTGGTGCAAGGCACATGGGCCAGTGGATGACTGCGGAGAGAGCACCGTGGACTTCTTCTGCCTCTATAACTCTAGAACCATAGGCAAATGATCAGTCTGTTATCTCAGACATCTCAATAAATTTGTTCCTGAGACAGAAAGGAGCCTAATTATATAACGCTTTTTAAACTGCTATCATCTCAAAGTTAACAAGAAATGAAAAGATTCTAAAATCCCTTTCAATATGCCACTGAAGTCTCCCTACCATTATTGAATAGACTGCATCTTTCTCTCTTCAAAATTTCTGGGTGGCCTGATATGGTGAGGTCAGCCATAGAAATAGTTAATTGCTGAGGCCCTGAGAGCATACAGGAATGTGATTCCATCTAAGTCAGTATGTATAGATCAAAATCAGCAACAGTATCCAAGCTGATACTACTCTAAGCGCAAAGTTCACTTAGAAAAATTAGATAAATAAAGGGCAGGGCCACTCTCTGAAAGAAATGGGCTGTGATCTCCCATCATCACTTTGTTTATTGTGGGGACAGTGGTGACACAATCGGATGGTCTAAGGGTCTTGTCATAGCTATAACAGTTAATCATGTGACTGTTAAAATGTTTTGTTTTTAGCTTTGCGGATCCCATTTTCACAGCTGTAAAATCGGTATAGCTACAATTTACAAATCTGTTAAGAAATCACTTGATATGTTAGTGAAAGGATTTTACCCAGTGTAATCTATTCACCATGCTATTAGTTGTTATTTCAACTTGAAAGACAGATACACTTTCCTAATTCTGTCAATTTACTTTATAGAAAGAGTGACACGGAATGGAGTAATATATGATGAACCTCACTGGAACATGCCTGAAGGATTTCTGAGTTTCATTTAGAGCTTCATGTTCCTGCTATTTATTTATTCCTTGTCCACAGAGTGCATTACGAATGCCAAAGAGTGACATAATTTAAATGGTTCAAGTTTCAGGAACACTAAGAGAGAGAGTTTGTAATTTGTGTTGCCCAGTTCTCTGCATTTTCCATTGACATTCGTTTGAAAGTTTTCAATTTTTGCAGTTTCTGAAATAATAGTGGTCTCAACCATAGGAAAGGCTTACAGAGGTTGACATGTGAGACAGTGTGTGTCTCACTGTGCGACCACTCAAACACGGATAAGTTGCTATTGCAAATTTGCCTTGAGTTAATCTGTCTCTATTCTCTATTCTCATCATGTTTTCTTTGTGACCAGTGGAAAGTAACAAATGCAAATTTCACTTTCCAGTTGAAGAAATGATCCAAATATGCCTTAAGAGCGAGAGAAAGGGTAATTTTTACACATAAACTTTCTGTAGGATAGTAAATACAAAAATATTGCTGTAAAGAGGGGCGATTTGAAGGTCAAAAAGATTTAATTTATGAGAAAATTCAGATCAAGTCCTTAGTAAAAACAAACTGTGAAGTGAGGACTTGTGTTTTATGTCATAAACTAAAGCTTATCGTTGGCAGGAAAATATCTGTACTATGATACCTCATCTTAACTAGATTCAATGTGTGAAGCAAGGCTGCTATTCAATTCTTGGATGAATGTTTGTTTCACATATGATGAGGATAAAACCTGCTGATACATCACCAAAAAAATGTCAGATTTTTTTTTTTAAGTAAGCAAAGCAGAAAACAGCAGGAAGGAAATTCAGAGTTGCAGAATAAAATGTAAGAATCTTGTTTGACACTACAGAAAAGTAATTGGATTTGTGAATACTGGGCAAACAGCTCAATGAAAATGAAATGATATGATGATGTGCTGACATTTGAGCTGCTCTTATAGAAAGGAGAAAAAAAATAAGCTTTAAATTTGAACCATGAAAATATTTCTTCCCTTTTTGTGACTTCTTGCATAGGGATATCAATTTCATATAAATTAGTTGAAAAAGGGGTCTCAAATATATTCTCATATGCATAATTTTAAAGGATTTGAATATTATCTTAAAACATTTGAACATGTTAAATAGAGGATAGAATATCAAGGAGGAAAGAATATTCATTGCTTAGAATTTTTAATAATTTAGTATGTTTTTAAAAGGTGACAGCCAAATTCAAACTAAAATAAGAATCTCAGTTAACTAGATATATTTGCTATTGTCACTATAACTGCAACCTAAGTCAAATAAACTAATCTTAGAAATAAACAGCTTTATGTGGAAGGTGATGGAAGCCTCTGGCAATACAGCTGGGGCACATCTGCATTATCCCAGCAATGCTGAGTAGTTAAAAGTTATGCATTTATACATAATGCATGCCTTTAACGCACATCTATATTATCAATGGCTAGCCTGTTTCCACTGTGCCTCGTTCCACAAAATGTATGCAATTCTCTAAGTATGCCTTCAGAAGTGGCAATTCTGGGTAGCTTTTTATTTCAATGTAATTTTGATCAAAATATTTAGCAGTTGCTCTAAGATAATGCTCTTCATTATGTTCTCCATTGTAGATTTGACATCAAAGTGAAAAGGGGATCGGTACAGCAGTAAACTCTGTGGGATTCAGGACGTCGGTCAGGGGCAGCGGGGAGGACAAGCTCCTGGCCGTGAAAGGTTCTTCTGGCCATGCACACTAACTCAGTTCACTGTACGCAAAGACCATGCTGTGAATTCACCGTCCCTTAAATTCACTCTACACTGTAGTGTGTTGTAGAAGAGATAACGTAAATACTGAACTCCTTCCTCTTCCAACAATTCTATACAGCAGAGATACATTTAAAAGATTCTGTGGAGTTAACTTTAAAATGGACAACACATAGCCTTAAAGAAAAGAAAGAGGTAAACTGTAGGATTGCCTGTAAAATGGTAAGAGTGTGAAAGGAAGTGGTATAATTTCTCATATTTTTGCTTTGGAGGTAGAGTTTATGGTTTAGGTAACTATGTAAGTGATTTCATATTATCTGTGTAATTTTATTATTCGCGAATAGTGACATCGCAATGGAAACAAATGGTTTCGTCCTGTTGGTGTGTATATTTTGAAGCATAAATTGAGACTTGAAGCTGAGAAGGTGGGCAGGGGTCAAATATCAGAAGGCTTTATGTTCTACGTTCAGCAGCCTGAAGTGTATTCTATATGTATGGAATATAGATATGGGTTGGATGGCCAGTGAAGAATCTTAGAGAATAATATGTTCAGGTTTCTGTTTTATTTTGTTTGTTTATTTATTTATTTTTGAGACAGAGTCTTGTTCTGTCACCCAGGCTGGAGTGCAATGGCACCACCTCGGCTCACTGCAACCTCCACCTCCCGGGTTCAAGCAATTCTCATGCCTCAGCCTCCCAAGTGGCTGGGATTACAGGTACCTGCCACTACACCCAGCTAATTTTTGTGTTTTTAGTAGAGACGGGGTTTTGCTATGTTGGCCAGGCTGGTCTCAAACTCCTGAGCTCAAGTGATCTGCCCGCCTCGGCCTCACAAAATGCTGGGACTACAGGCATGAGTCACTGCGCCCAGCCAGAGTTTCTGTTTCAAGAAGAGCACTTTGCATACAGAATAAAGGATGAATTCCATGGCCATGTGAGGCAGGGAGTCAGAGCAGAAGAAAGCAGACTGTTAGGTGGTCAGCGCAAGAATCCTAGAAAGAGACACTGTCATACTTGCCAAACTGTCCTGTTTCAGCTTAATGGTACAAAAATCCTTCCTCAGCTACTGTGGTAAGTGGAGAGACCCCTAAGGAGTTACCTAGACTTTTAAAAAGAGTTCAATGCTGATATTATTCAAATTAGGGGGAAAAAAGCATTAGTAAAACAATTTTAAGCTCCTTAAAACTCTTTAGTGCAGTTTTACTTCACTTAGGCAGATTGTCTACTGCATTCCTGCTATGTCCGGATACAAATCTGTGTCCTAAGAACATAGGAATGAGCAGGATGAATATGAGTCCTGTACCTGCCATATGTGTAATCTAGGGATCGGTGTGTAGAGACACACAGACGGAAGTGGAATATGATGCAATGGACATTGCGTAGGGACAACACACAGATACAGTTCATGTGATCCTATGTGTATGTGGGGGAGTTGCATGCACATCTTATCAATTTAAAAAAATCAGGAAAAGATTCTGGAAGGAGATCTGAAATGAAGGAGGATTCAGGGTGAAGTAGGGGCAGTGGATGGGAAAAGAAAAGATTCAGGCAAAGGAAAGAGCAGGAGCTCGAAAGTGTAGCAAGGAGCCTGAAATTGGTCCAGCCTGGCAGGGCCAGGCAGTGGTTCCGCAGGGAGGATCCAGAGATGAGGCTCGCTGTACTCTGTGTGTTTATTGTTATCCAAGAAGAACACAGGTTCCTTCAGGGCAGAGGCTATGTAATTACTACAATTTGTCCTTTCCTATAGTCTTTACTATTCGATGTATGCCCCAGTTAGGAAGTGCAGCTGAGGTATTCTCAGTAGCCACAACACTACTGTTTTTGGTAAGTAGTTCCTTCTCTTGGCAGGAAGGTTAGGAGGCCCCCAGGAATATTTGCTGGCAAGAAACTAGAAAACTCACAGCATCTGCACACTTCTAATGCTGTAGACTTCTTTTCTATGAGTGAGCGCTTGACTGCTCCCTCCGAGAACATTGCCTCACAGCTTCCCAAACTATAATCACTAGAACATGGATGACATTGCCTTTGCTTGGATGGGTTTTCTAGTACTTTGAATTCAGTGTTGACTTTATGTAGCAAATGCACTGTTTCACCCCAAAATAGAAGTTTCCCTTGAGATCCTGGACTTGCTGGCTCTCCCTTTTTATTTTTTTATTTTTATTTTTTATGGCAGGGCTGCCCTGCCTACTACTTATCAGAAGGTCTGAAAGGGAGGTTTAATTTCCAGACTATTCAAGGAGGCTCTTAGGGTGGGGCGGTGGGGAGGAACGTGTCATTCATTGCCTTGCTGACTTCTAGACAAGCACGAATTGAATTCCAGGCATGCATGCTTATTTGTCTTGGACAGCCCTTGGAGTCTCGCCTCTCCCTGCATGGATGCAGAGGCTGCCGCCATTCCCAGCCCCTCACTTAGCATCTCTTAGTCTCGCTCCTTTTCTTGACCACAACCACCGCTTCATCTAGGGCTCTCTATAGTGTTTGCTGCCCACCCCTGCTGACTGCAGCCTTCTTTAGCAAATGGCAAATGTCCTGAAATGTTTATGGGACGGTCTCCAGAAAAGCATCATTTCCTTTCTCTGAATATAACATACCTTAATTTGAATGTAGCCTGTGTCCAAAGATCTCTGAGGGTTTCCTGTACCTAATCAGAAAGTCCAAAGTGCAAAATCAAACTAGGAAGAAATAATATGGCAACAAAATCTTCAATTTCAGGAAAATAAAACAAACACCTTTTCTTTACAAGATAATTAAAAGTGAAACTGTTTTAAAAAGCACAACCTGCATGCTTTCTGAAAGGTAAAGGGATTTCTTGGAGAATCTGTGACATTAATTATTTAAAAAAATAAAACCAGAGTCTTTTGTCTTCTAAAACTGAGAACCACAGTATGAGTGAAGTAAAAAGCTAATGAGCATATTGACAGGTGGCCACTTTGAGGTGGAAGGCAGGAAGCGGCAGAGAGCTGGCTGGACATCCCCTGTGGAAGCTATTGCTTATAAGCTAGTTTGTCTGTTGATCAGAAGCTTTTCCTCCTTACATTTTTCTAATTCCCTGTAGGATAGCTACGGAGGATACAGAAATTATTAAGAAAGAGTGAATATCTCAAGGATACATGCCTAGTAAGGGATTACTCTCAAAAGTAAGGTAGTCGTTCCATGAATTGGTTTTCCAGAAGATAAATGACAAAGGCATAGATACAGGTCATATTAGGAAAAATATATAGTCAGATAGCATATTGGATCAGGTAGAATGCCAGGTATCTTCTCAACATGTATATAAAAGAGAAGTAGAAACCCTAGGAGAATACCCATTCTTAAACTCAGACTAAATCATTTCTCTCTGCTCCACTAGCCATATTTCTATAAAGAATAATGCACTCCATGTCCATAGAAAACCTGCTACTTGCATCTGTTTTCACCCACATTCATGAAACTATGAGCCATGGCAGGTCTTGCCAAGGATTTTTTATTGGGAAGCTAAGAAAGAACTCAGGAGTGCTGTTTGACTTCTGCATGACAGTAGGTTTGATTTTCCTTTGGTGGTAAATTTGGCTTCTGCTGACAGCAAGAATAATTGCTGCACACAGAGTTTAACTCTGTCTTCTTGCACAATTTTTACAGTGTAAGCAGTCTTGGACAATGAAGTCTTTTAGATCAAATTCTGCTCTGGGAAGGGAAAAATCAACCTGCATTCTGATGCACAACTCTACAGCAGCTCATTGTGTCACTACGGAAAGGGAACTTACCTTGACAGCAAATAATAAATTAATTTCTGATTAAAGAGGCAAATTTTTAAATATTTTCCAGCATTCTCAGTTATTTAGGCATTTGTACCTGTTGCCTTGCACTCCCTACAGACTACTGTATATAATTTACTGCATTTTTCCTCTGTCATTTCTATTTAATGATAATGGCATTGTAGGCAATAACTTTAGCATTAATATATTTCATTATCTAATTTTGTGGATATGATCTATTTCACCTGTTTGGGATCTGTAAGAAAGGTCACTGCTCTTTTAATCTTCAAAATATATGCAATATAATTCTGAGTTCCCGGCAAATCTATTCTTCTTTGAGGTTCCCTCTGAACTAATTACTGGGAACTCAAGAAAAACAAACACTTTGTTGAAGTATTCCAGTTTTTTTTTCTTTTTAATATCCTGTCTCCTGTTGGGAGACTAGCAGTTTCTCAAGTTGTCTAGGTACTGGCCTCTGACAGAAGGCTACTGGTCTCCAACTCTCCCAGATGACTCCTTTCTGGTCACTGATGTTCCTTTCTGCCATGTTGAAAAGAAAGCTTTTTTATTTTGTTTTTTCAGAGGTACTGATAGGGAAACTTCTGGGCATGGCAGAGACCAGTAGTCTGATGCAAAGCTGTTTGCCAGAGTGAGGGATCTGTGTTATTTTTCTCCGGTAGATAAGAAGGAAACTCTACTTTCCAATGCCATTCTTTTCTGGGAAAAACCACCTGTTAAAATCTTGGTATTGGGGTTGAGGGACTCTGAAGACTGGCAAAATCCCTCGCTACTCACATTCTGCTATATGACAAACATGTCTGAATAACAGACAGACTCAGCATCTCCTACTTGCCTTTTCTGGTCCAACAATAAAATTATCAGGGGGTTCATTTACCATATCTAGGCCATGCGTTCTTAATTATGATCATTTTGTTCCAATAATGATCATAATAATTTGTTTTGAAGATAAATATTAATTATCATTAATTTCACCACACTGTACATTTTGAACAAATAATAAAATTAAGACTTTTACTGATTTATTATGGTCACCGAAATCATAAAAGATAAAAACAAATATTCTTTAGATTATTACTTCTGGCAATTGCGTTTTTTTTTTCCTGAGATGGAGTCTTGCTCTGTCTCCCAGGCTGGAGTGCAGTGGTGCGATCTTGGCTCACTGCAACCTCTGCCTCCCGGGTTCAAGTGATTCTCCTACCTCAACCTCCCGAGTACCTGGGATTACAAGTGCCTGCTACCATGCCTGGCTAATTTTTGTAATTTTAGTGGAAATGGGGTTTTGCCATGTTGGCAGACTGGTCTCAAACTCCTGACCTCAGAGGATCTGCCCGCCATAGCCTCCCACAGTGCTGGGATTACAGGTGCGAGCCACCGCACCTGGCCGGTAATTGCACTTTGAGTTTACACTTTTAATTTGCTCTTGAGTTCTTATTCTTAATTTTAACTCCATGACAAAATCTAGAATATTTAAAAATGTAAATGACAAGCTGAGCATAAACTACAAAATATTTCAAGTAATAGTTCAGTAAAATAGAAAACTGAGTTGAAAAATAGCAGCAAAAGAAATGTTTATGTCAATTTCTAAATGTTGGTGGTCTTAACAATAGGTAACCATGTTCATTGTGTCATTTTTCAGAAATGTATGGAAGAGCTGATGTGAAAACTGGTTACAGAAATGGCTCTGACCCTTCACACCTCTGTGAATATGCATCCTTTGCAGTATGACTTTGCAGTTTTTCCCATCAGTGTGTGGAGTATAATCGTCCACACCTTCAATCTGATCTAACATCACAACTTCCTTTTGCTGATAGAACACGGCGGACTGATGACATGCTAGTTCTGAGCTTAGGCCTCCAAAGACCTTTGTAGTTTGACTTTTTTCTTTAAGTTCTGCCACAACCATACAAAGAAGGTCAGAATGGCATTACTCATGTGGCACCATTGCCACCATTGCCCCAACTGCCAGCCATCGTCCAAAACACATGTGAGTGTGGATTTTCATGACCAAGCAGCCTCCAACCAATCTGCCTAGTGACCACGGGCATATAACAGACCCAAAATGAGACCAGCAGAGCGTGGTAAATATAAGCATCCAGCTGATGCACGAACACATGAGAAATAATAACTAGTTATTTCAACTTGCTTTCTTCGGATAGTCTGTTACAGAGTGATAGATAAATGAAAGAAATTGGTACCTGAAACAGGAATGGTCATAATAAAATCCTTGGACTCGTGAGCTGGTAAAAGTTGGAAAATTGGAATGTGGTGAAGAAATTACTCTTGGAGGCTAGAAAAATGAAAACCCATCTATTATGTAATCACAAAATAGTTGGCAAAACAATTGCATATAGTAACCAGGAATATGGAAAACATACCTCATATACTCCAGATTTGGGTAAAAAAATCTCCAGGGAGAATATTGAAAGTACTAGTTGGTTGATACTAGTCATACATGATAAGGCATGTGGAAAGAGAATAGACTTTCTCAAGAGCTAGGAAATTTGCAAGTAAAATTTAGAGGACATAAAGTGGGACCAGGCTTTGTTTAGCTGGAAAATAAAACCGCTTCTCATATCTGGTAGGTAAAATATGTCAAAGTAAAATCTGAGTTATATGGACAAAAGTCAAATCAGGAGGCTCTGAATGCTTTGTTGAGACTTAAAGAGTTAAGTTGGTGCCTGTGGATTACTTCAGTTATCAAAGAAAAGGCTTCTAAGAGCCAGAATGGCAAGAGCTCACAGTAGCCTCTTTCCAAAGTCACAGTATGTCTAAGTCCATAGAAGGAGACAAATGTCCTGAAGTCAATTGTGGGCATGGCTGTTGTTGAATTGAGTGATCGCGTATCAGATCGGCAAGACCACAAAGATTTGAAGGTTACATTCTCAAAAGTGCCAACAGCCTGAACTGAAAGGGACTGAGATGCTGAAAACTGTAAAAAGTCTGAGTCCCAAATTTGTACAGGCAGGGAGAAGGCAGAGAAATGTGCTCAGTTTCCAGTATGAGCTATTTCTTCAGAGTAACCAAGGAGTGTAATGAAAACAATAACTAGCCACCTCAGAAGGAGAAACTCACATGGGAGCTGAGAATACTTGTAGTCAAAGACTGGAGCATTCACTCCCATGGGCCAGAAGTGGCTCTGATTTAGGAGCAGTTTGTACCTTCGGGGTACAGGAACTTACCATCACTGCCCAGTGGGTTTTCAAACTACGTCAAATCAGTCACAACTGTGTACGTTTCATTTTCACCCTTTTCAAATGGAAATATTTATTCCATTCTTGTGTCAGATGAATTGGGAAATCATCTGTATTTTTAATTCAGAAGTTTCGGATCCAAGGACTTTCTTCTACCAGATATGATGTTGACAATGGGCTCCTGGGCTCAGAGGCCATCGGAGATGTTGGCATGGGGTGTATTAGTCAGGCAAACCTCATTTCCTTAATTCTGTCAAACTGCTGCAGTCTCAAGGGAGGTACTCCAATGGAAACTAATTTGTAGGATAATGACAATCCGAAATAATATTAGCCCAGGCTCACTTAGGACTTAAGTAGCGTAGATGAGACTCAGACTGTTCTCTCTGACTTCAAAAACAGTTTTATTTTGCTCTGGCCATGATACCCCTCTGTCTGGTAGTAGTCTCAGACATAAATGAGAATTCATATGGTAGTATTTGCATTATTAGAGGTATTTTATATTACACCTGTGGAATGAAATTCAGCCATAGGAAGAATTGTTATATGAAGTGAGAACATCAGCCTCTTTCTTTGTTACTCATTATTGCCATATTTTTGAGCATGCTTATGGATGCTATTTCTTTATGCATTACAAATAAAAAATGTTATCTGCTCAGCTGCTAAACTAATTGTAATTTTCTTTTTGACTATTCTGCTCTCATATATAAGAATAGATGTTCTGATGTTTTAATGGAAATATTTAATAAGGTGCTTGTAAAAAAAATCTGTTGTTGAAAAAATATGGTTTTACTTTTAACTCAAGTCAATTTAATTTGAAAAATATTCATTTAGTACCTGCAGTGAGCCAGGCTTTGTTCCAGGTCCATTGGCTGTGGCACTTTACATCGCTACATTCACTGCCTTTCATAGGTGAACAGACTTAGAGTTTGAGCCTGAAAGTTTGGAATTGCTTTAAACAACTCTGCATCTGCAGTGTTTCGCGTGAGTCCAGGTTTTTATGAGTGATCTGTGTGGGTTAGGTTTGAATCACACACAAAGACACACACACACAAACACACACACACACACACACAGCAATTACTGTTCACTCTGATTTCCAATTCCTCCTTTTCTTTGAACCCAAAGCCTATTTGTTAGAATAAAGAAGCCAAGTGAGATGCATGGCCCACATTGTCCCTTCCAGAACTATTTTTCTTACTGATAGGCTACTTAAGAAGGATGTGGTACCATAGCCTTTGGTCTTTGAGAAAATGTTTTAGGAGGAGGCTTTTTTGTTTGTTTGTTTGTTTGCTGGTCTATTGCTTTTTCTAAATAAAAAGTTGAAAGAGCACAAGAAGCTGTGTTAGAAATGTCTAGATTGTTCCCCTGTGTCTTTTGCTTACTGTATTCCTGATCTATGGTGAATTACTTAAGCTGTGCCTGGGTTTCATTGCATCCCAATACAGGGAAGCTAATGAAATCCATTATCAAAAATTTCTGACAAACATTTGTATCCAGAACTTGTTACCAGTAAATTGCAGGTACTTAATAAATGCAATGAAAAAATGCATTTCACAAGAGGTTTCTCAATAACATGTTTGCGGAATTTAAAAGGCAACAAAGATGAAATGCAGCAGAGAATAAGGGAAGAGAGAGAGAAATGAAAATTTATTTTTATTTTCTTGGATTCAAAAAAACCACCAAATGGAAGCAGCTTTGGAGGTTTCTCAGACACTTGATGACAAGTATTTAGGGCCCCTAGAGCTCCAAAAAAGAAGGATTTTAATATAATTGTTAAATTAATAATTAAATTAATAATAAATAAAACTGGCTGTTTTACCAGCAGTGAGTTGGCAAATTTGTCACTTTATACTGTCCCATTTCTGAAACAGAAGTCTATGACGAATTTCTTAAAGTATATGTAGGTATTTTATGCTATCTTTTCTGAGATTTGTCCACTGCAATTAATCATGTTATATTCTTCTCAGCTAAGCTTTCAAACATTGAGTTAAGAGATTAATAAATAGTAAGATCTAGTGGAAGAAATTGTGCTAGGGAGGCTTAAAGGAGGCTCTATGTCTCTAGCATTGTTTTCATGATAAATTGGCCATCCCTAATATTATTAAGTGTTGGGTTGTATCCATGAAATGGTACACACTTGGAATTTAGATAACTACAAGAGAAACGATCTCCATCTTTCTGCCTTCAAAACAAATACATAGCACCACAATAGGTAAATGGCACTTGCCTTGGTCCTTCTAAAACACACTTCCAAAAACCAAATGAAAGAAACACATATAAAATATGTTCAATTTAGTTTGAATGTTGTATCTTAAATGATTTCCCTTCTTTTCTCTTTTCACAGTAACTTGTTTGTTGTGTTTTGAATTATAGTTAATTGTACGTATAATTTTTTAAATGTAGAAATAAATCTAATTCAAAAAAGAAAATTTCAACACCTAAAACAGTGGCTTGTACACAGATGATGCTGAGCGTTCGTTAGCTCATTGGCATTTTAAACAAGGAGTGTATCAGTAGTGTCTCAAACGCTGAGAGAAGACGTGTCCTTTACTCTCATATTTTACACGACATTCGAGAATCTATATAGTCAAAAACTATGGCTTTATGACTTAACATCTTTACATTTGAGAAGAAAAAGTTGCTCTAAAATCCAGTTTTATAAAGTAAAATACCACTACATTAAAGAAATCTGGATTCAGGCAAGTTTATTGGGCTTTTTCTTTCATTTAGTTTTTGCATGCGTGCTTTTGAAGGAGAAAGGTAAGTGCCATTTACCTACTGTTTTTATTGTTTGTTTTTAAAAAATGTACTAGATATACAAATGGCTGCTTCAATTTAAGAAGTGTATTTAAGTTGTTTTGATTATTTGTTTTCTTTTTATGTACTTTGGTTTGAACTAACCAAATCTGTAGTGCTAATCTAGTTGCTTAGTTCTGTCTAAGATTAGGGTACAACACAGAGTCTGAAGATCTTCTTATTTAAAATCCATTTTTTTCCTTTGTGTGGAAGGAAGCTTTTACTTCGAGTAGGTTAATTGGATTACTTTCAAGTATAAGGATATCTTAGAAAAAACACAAATCTAAATTTTATTGTTCAAATTATCTTTTGTTCTCCCACTCTCCAAATTTCATTTCCTTTCATTCGCACAAAGAATATAGTCTTTAAGTGATAGTCATCTGAGTGGCAATCTTTTTCCCATCACATAAGTATAATCTACAAACTCATTGTGTAGCACTATGTGTTTGTTTTGAAAGGAGTAAGATGGAGATCATTCTCTTACTAGTGCTTGCCTCAGAGTTCGCCTCAAATTAAATTCTCCTTTGGTGAATAAGCACATTAGACTATGAGATATTGAAGTTTATTTTTTCATATAGGCAAATGAAATGGGCGAAAGTATGGGAAAGGGGAGTTTAGTACAAAAGTTGAATTTGAAGTACTGGAGCAGGTCAGGAGGGGATGAAGATGGCTCTTAAGAATTTGGAAATTTCCTATTTGTCTCTGGGTCCTGGGGTATTTTTTTATTTTTTATTTTTATTTTTGAGAACAGAGTCTCGTTCTGTTGCCCAGGCTGGAGTGCAGTGATGCAATCTCGGCTCACTGCAACCTCCACCTCCCAGATTCAAATGATTTTCCTCCCTCAGCCTCCCAAGTAGCTGAGATTACAGGTGCCCACCAGTATGCCCAGCTAATATTTTGTATTTTTAGTAGAGACAGGGTTTCACCACATTGGCCAGGCTGGTCTCAAACTCCTGACCTCGTGATTTCCCTACCTTGGCCTCCCAAAGTGCTGGGATTATAGGCATGAGCCACAGTGCCCAGCCTTGGTGTATTTTTATGTAAAATTTATTTGCTTCACTAAATATGTTGCCTCTGCCTCTCAAAAATGTTCAACCACCACACAGAAAAATCCCTTATCTGGGTGAACAGACTAATATTATACAGCAGTGCCTTGAAATTCAAGGTGAACAGTAACAAGTTCTATATGTGATAACTTACCATACTATTAATAATAATAGATTACTAGACGGAATATATAAATATATCCCACTACCACATAACTATTGTGTAATCTCTTGTTTCATCAAAAGCTAGAACAAAAATGTTA
The DNA here is from genome assembly GCA_963573385.1 of Cacajao melanocephalus. Taxonomy (NCBI): domain Eukaryota; kingdom Metazoa; phylum Chordata; class Mammalia; order Primates; family Pitheciidae; genus Cacajao; species Cacajao melanocephalus. Next base: position 65,790 of record CAUYLG010051739.1, on the reverse strand, counting down.
AAAATTTTTATTAGAAAAGCACTTATGCCTTACCAATGATTCAGTTTGGAATTGTAGTTGACTGCAGAGACTTATCTCTAACCTTAGAGTTAGCTCTTACCTTAGGTCAGACTCTTGTATTTTTCACTATGCCTTTCTCTTTTCTCCGAAGCATTTCAGATCTCCCACTGATCTGAGAATATCAACTCTCCCAGGACAGTTCACCTAAGGTGCGCTTTTAGCTATGTCTCTGTTTAGATGCTTGATTGATATTTCTGCTATATTCCTGCCCTTGTATTAAAGAAAAAAAATGCCAAACTTAAAGGAAAACTAAAGGGGAAGACTCTGATTCAGATTTAAAAGAATTTCTAATTTAGATTGGGAGAGAAAACAAAAGTTCATAGAATGTTATTCTAAAATTAAAAATTGTGAGAGTGAGATTCATGTAGCATGAAGGGCTTAGGGAATGCAAATAAGGAGAATTATAACCATAAGATTTGTTTTGAGAGAAACAGTTTAATGTAGGAGGTGCAAAGTGAGTAAAATGTAGGGCTTGGTTTAGCAGAGAAGATGGGAGAGAATATTCCATATTAGAGAACTGTCATAACGGAAAATCACATTGACGCTCATGATAAAGAGAACAAACTCTCTTAATAAATAATGCATCACTGCTTGTTTTTGAGCAACCATGTGACATTTTCAGCATGTTTTCTATGAATCATATTTTGATGGGATATACAAGATAGGCTGTGGTAAAGCTTAGGGTGGAGGGGAATACGAGTGGGAAGAAGAATTTGAAAGCTATTGTAGCAAGTTGGCTTTCAAGATTGAGGACATGATCCAGGCTGTGGGGAAATAGAGGTGGCAAAGGACAATCTCTAGCCATCGCTTACTTGGATAGATCATTTGAAAACTCCCAAAAGTTCCCATGGACTTCAGTTTCAACTTTCACTAAAATTTTCAATCAACATTGTGTCATAGAATGATATAAGAAGTCAATTCCTTGGCTCATGCCTGTAATTCCAGCACTTTGGGAGGCTGAGGTGGGTGGATTTCTTGAGGTCAGGAGTTCGAGAACAGTCTGGCCCACATGGTGAAACCCTGTCTCTACTAAAAATACAAAAGAGCCGGTGTGGTGGTGCAGTAATCCCAGCTACTGGGGAAGCTGAGGCAGGAGAATCGCTTGAATCCAGGAGGTGGAGGTTGCGGTGAGCTGAGATTGCACCATTGCACTCCAGGCTGGGCAACAGAACAAGACACTGTCTCAAAAAAAAAAAAAAGTCAATTATTTAATGTTTTATTTTCAAAAGAGATAATGGGAAGATTACTGCTTTACATGCCACTCATTGGGTGAAAGAAAGATGTAATAGGTTTCTAAATACTTATTTTCACTAAAATGAATTATTTTCTAGTGACTTATTATTATTAATTATTATGAAGCCAGGGTCTCACTCTGTTACCAGACTGGAGTGCAGTGATATGGTTACAGCTTACTGCAGTCTCAAACTCCTGGGCTCAATCCTCCTCCCTTGGCTTCCTGTGAAACTAGGACTACAGTTGTGTGCCATTATGTCTGGCTTATATATATATATATATATATATATATTTTTACTTTATGTAGAGCTGCAGTTTTACTATATTGCCCAGGCTATCTCAAACTTCTAGCTTCAAGTGATCCTCCTGCCTTAGCCTCTCGAAGTGCTGAGATTTTAGGTGTGAGCCACTGCACTTAGACTATTTTTATAACATTGTTTTCTAATTATCTGTCACAGCATGACCATACCTAAGAGATCTCAATTTTACCTGTCAAGGTAAGGTTACTATGTTTATATGTTTGATTGAGAAGCTTTTGTTTGCACAGACTCACATGCATCAGTTTTAGAGAAGAATGATCAGTGTCCAAATTAATCCTTAACAAAATGTTATTGTCCATATGAAGGTAGGCTTATGTAATTCCTAATACTTATAAAATAACATAAAATGGCCAAGACAAATAAGATAAAGGGACAAAATCTGTTGGCAGGAATAAGTTTAAGTTTTGTGAATTCATCAAGAGCCTGGAAATAGAATTTATTCCTGAAAACAGAATCCATAAATGAAAAGTCAGAGGTGTCCCTGAGCTGATAACAAGCTATTTTTTTAAAAACATTTGAGACCTTTCAATATCAGTCATACAGATTTCTTATTAACATTTTTTTGAACAGTGCTGGTCACTCATATTTTTCTCTCAGCAAATAATTTTCTCTCTGAATAATACTTTTTCACTGGAGACACATGATATTCCAGGACTGAGGAGGCAGGATATTTGAGCCTGGGATATAGCTGGGCATTCAAACAGAGCTGAACAAGTTAGGGGGCATGGATACAACTGAATCACAGTTCCCACTGACCTGCCTGTGTAGATTTGTCCCTCATTCTATGATAATGAGCAAAATGATCTACATACCTTTTACGTTAGAGTTAAAAAAAGGCTTTATAGACACGATTCCTTCTTTCCTGTGGTTGTGAATGGGTGACATCGTCTATGCGTTGATACCTTGTCATTCCTTAGACATTGGCACTGATATGAAAGCTTTCCAAGTGTCATGTCAGCTTTTCTTGAACTTCTCATTGATCTTTCTTTCTATTTGTTTAAAAGCCACTGATGGGTTCATTGGTTTGGGTAGAAATACTTTCACAGAAATGAGCTCAATGCCCTTTCGGCTGGAAAGGCAGGAAAATGTCCATGATCATCCACAGAATTCTCCATTTGCCTCTCAATCTGAAAACTCCTACTTCTGACCGTGTTCCATCAGATTTGCATGTGGGGAATGGTGGTTCTCTATTTCCTCCTTAGCTAATGTCAACTCTTTCGTGGCTCCTCTATCATGCCAAGGTTCCATCTCCCCTCATCCCCAGGTCCAGTAGGCATAATCAGACACTCATTGCAAGCACTCACCCAGAACATGGTTGGCACTGGCAGAGACCAGCACACCCTAGCCTTGTTTTCTAGGGTAACAATATAATCAATAAAGAGATTCTCAGGAGGATAGGCTGTCATTGCTTCAAAAATTTGTCTGAAACTTCTTTAGAAATACAGAAAATTAGGCCAGGTACGGTGGCTCATGTCTGTAATCTCAGCACTTTGGGAAGCCAAGGTGGGTGTATCACAAGCTCAGGAGTTTGAGACAGCCTGGCCAACATGGTGAAATGTCATCTCTACTAAAAATACAAAAAATTAGCCAGGCATGGTGGTAATTCCAGCTGCTGGGGAGGCTGAGACAGGAGAATTGCTTGAAACCAGGAGGTGAAGCTTGCAGTGAACCGAGATTGCACCACTGCACTCAGCCTGGGCAACAGAGCAAGACTCAGTCTCAAAAGAAAAAAAAAAGAAGTGCAGAAAATTGCATATTCTGTTTTCAAAGGCAGATAAATGTATATTTTAGAAAAATGTTTATCAAAAAATATTTTTAATGTTTACATTTTCTGCTTATAGCAGTACACTCCATTTATCTGGAGAATTCCTGCAAATGAAATGGCTTATTCTCCATCAGGAAAAGTAAATGAAGCATTACTAAAAACAGATATATATATAAGTATAAACAAATACTCTAAATATATATAAGGAAAAGAAGGAGGGCATTGAGGAGCACTTGCATTTCTATTTTTGCTTATCCTGATAGAGTCTAGCAAGAGAGACATTACTCTTCTTCATGTCCAGGGTTTGGTGGAATATTGGAGTACTCTCTAACATTCGTCCCATTCACATTTGATCTTGATAATGATGGAAAGCCCCTTTCTCTCTCACTCCCTTTCATAGGTCAAGGGTCTATCTTTGCCTTTGAAAGAAAGAAAGAGCTGCTTCTGAAACTCTGCAATGCGTTGCCTGGGTTTTATGACCAGTTACTTATCAAATTATGCTAGGATAATATAATTAGTAATATGATAATAATGTGAATACAGTAATACAATAAGTAGTCAAAGTTAGATGGCAGAGAGATTTGGCTCAAGCATGTGTTAGCTGTGCAAATAACTTGACAGGTATCTCTTCACTCTAATGTTTCTAAAAGATATTGCATTTATTTGCACTTTAAAACAGATAATGTAACAAGAGAAATTTTGTGGTAGTGGTTAGTATTTTGTTTCTTTGACCCATCTCTATCTAAAAGAAATATTATACAAATCTGCCTATTTTTAATTTTAATAGACTATATTTTTAGAGCAGTTTTAGGTTCACAGCAAAATTAAGAGGAAGGTACAGATTTTCTTTTTATCTGCACCCACATATGCATAGACTTCTCCATTATTGATATACCACAGCAGAGGGTACATCTGTTACAATTAATGAATGTACATTGACAATTATCACCCAGAGTCCATATTTTACATTAGGGTTCACTCTTAGTGTTGTATGTTTATGAGTCTGGAGGAATCCATAATTACAGGTATCCAACATTACGCCATATAGTACCATTCAGAGTACTTTCGTTACCAAAAAATCTGTACTTCTGTTCAGCCCTCCCACTGCCTTGACCCTTGGCAACCACTAATCTCTTTACTGTCTCTATAGTTTTGGCTTTTCCTGAATGTTGTTGGGGTCTCCTTCTCACATAGGGCTCCACTGTGGGGTTACCACCTGCAGGGGTGTGTCCTGCAGACCCTGACTCAGCAACGGATGAGTAAGGTACACTGACACACAGATATTATGCTTTGCCAGTTCGACTGAGGGCCTGGGGGCTGCTTAGAGACTCCCTGGAGAGTGCTGTAAACAATTGTGACCTCTGCCCAGACACACTGGCCACTCCGACCTTTATTCAGCACACATTAAATGACAAAAGCTTTAAGTCAATACCAGTAGAGGTTGTAGATAAAAGGAAAGGTTTGGAGACCTAAAGCAAACACCATTAGTGGGTAATTTCCCTGGTTGACCTCCCTCTGAGAGGGCCATTGGGCTCAAAGGTTACTTTTAAGACCACATGAGTAAACAAGTTAGTTAGGCAAATTCCCACATTCCTTTGTTTCTACTCTAATTTATTTAACTAAGGGGACAAGGCTTCCTTCAGCCAGGAATTAAAGAAATAACCCTTAGGCCTTCCAAAGGATTTGAGACTATATTCTCTAATATTTTTGTCACCACCCTGAGTGAATCCCCAGAGAATGTCATGCAGTTGTAACGATACAGTATACGGCCTTTTCACATTGGGTTCTTTCACTTAGTAATTTTCATTACTAAGTTTGCATAAGTTCCCTTCATGCTTTTCATGGCTTGATAGCTCATTCTTCTGAGTGATTAATGTTATTCCATTGTCTACATGTACCATAGCTTATTTATCCTTTTATCAACGGAATGCCACTATGGTTGTTCCAGCTTTTGGCAATCATAAATAAAGCTGCTATAAACATTCATGTTCTGCTTTTTGTGTGGACAAAAGCTTTCAATTCCTTTGGGAAGCACGGTTGCAAAATCCTATGGTAAATGTTGGTTTTGTAAAAAATTGTCATACTATCTTCTAACAGGGCTGTTCCATTTTTGCATTCCCGCCAACAATGAGTGAGAGATTCTGTTGCTTCACATCCTCTTCAGTATTTGGTATTGCCAGTGTTCTGGATTTGGGCCATTCTAATAAGAATGTAGCATCTTGCTGTGTTTCCATTTGTATGTATCTGCTAACATACGATGTGGAACATCTTTTTGTATACTTTTTGTCATTTGTATATTTTCATGTGCTCTTTAGAAGTGTTCTGTTTAACGTTCAAATCTTTGGGGATTTTCCAGTTATCTTTCTGTTACTCATTTTTAGTTAATTCCACTGTACTCAAAGAGCAGACATTTTTTGATTTCTCTCTTTTTTCTTTTTACAGACAGGGTCTTATTGTGTCATCCAGGCTAGAGTGCAATGGCACAATCATAGCTCACTACAGGTCAACTCCCGGGCTCAAGTGATTCTCCTGCCTCAGCTTCCTGAGTAGGTACAGCTACAGGCGTGTGTCACCATATAATTTCAATGTTTTTATCTTTGTGATGGGAGGTTTTGTGGCTCAGAATTAATCTATCTTGGTGAATGTTCTATGTGAACTTGAGAAGAAATGTGCATTCTGCTGTTAAGTGAAGTATATAATTGTCGGTTATATTTATTTGGTTGATAGTACTGTTGAGTTCAACTATATCCTTACTTATTTTCTGCCTCTTGGATATAATCATTTCTGATAGCAAGGTGTCTAAGCTTCAACTACAATAGTGTATTGTTCTATTTCTCCTTATAGTTTTATTAGTTTTTGCCTCACATATCTTCATGCTTTGTTGTTAGGCACATAAATGCTAAGAATTGTCGTGTTTAGAAAAAATATTGACTCCTTTATTATTGTGTAGTATCCCTTCCTATCCCTGATAACTTGATTTGCTCTCAAGTTAGCTCTGAAAGTAATGTAATGACATCTGCTTTCTTTTGATTAGTGTTAGCATGATATATGTTTCACTATCCATTTCCTTATAATCTATGTATCTTCATTTTAGTAAAGTGGATTTCTTTCAGATAACATATAGTTGGGTTTTATTTTTTATCCATCTGACACTTTCTGTCTTTTAATCAGTGTGCTTAGATCATTTATGTTTAAAATAACTGTCAAATAAGTTTTATATCTACCATATTTGTTATTGTTTTCTATTTTGCCTTTTTATTGTTCCTATTTTTTATCTTCTACTCTTTTTTATGCCTTTTGTGATCTTATTTAAGCATTTTGTTGATTTAATTTTATCTCCTTTCTGAGAATATCAGTTGTATTTCTTTTTTATTAACTTTTTCGTGGTTGCCCTGGAGTTTCCAATACACACTTAAAATGAATCTAAGTCTACTTGCAAATAACGCTGTATTGCTTCACAGTTAGTAAAAGCAAATAAAATAATTCTAATTCCTTTCTCTCACTCCTTGTTTCATTGCTGAAATTTATATATAAGCACACCTAACCACATATATATGCACCTAATAAAATACATAAATACATAGTTATTAATATTTTGAACAAACTGATTTGTTAGATGAATTAAGAAAAAGAAAAATAAAAGTTTTAACTTTATATTTATTTCTTCTTTGATTCTCTTCCTTTTAAATGTAGACCTGAATTTCTTACCTATATCATTTTTCTTCTGTTGAAAGAAAATTTGAAAGTATTTCTTGTGAGGTAGGTCTACTGGCAACAAATTCCCTTAATTTTGTTTGTCTGAGAAAATCTGTATTTCTCTTTTCTGAAGAATAATTCCTCAGGATACAAAATTCTAGGTTGTTGAGGTTTTTTTTTTCTCCTAAAACTTCAAATATTTCATGCCATTCTCTTCTTGCTTTTTGAGAAGTCAGATATAATTCTTATCCTTTATCCTCTATAAAGTAAGTTTTTTTTCCTTCTAGCTTCTTTTAGAATTTTTTTTAATTTTCTATAATTTAAATATGATTGTCTTAGAAATAGGTTTTTTGGTTTGTTTTTTATTTTTTGTATTTTTCCTACTTGATGTTCTTTAAGCTTCCTGGATCTGTGATTTGATATCTGATATTAATTTGGGGAATTCTCAGTCATTATTTTTTCAAATACTTCTTTGGTTCCTTTTTTCCTTTTTTTCTCCTTCTGGTTTTCCCATTACATGTACATCTTTTATAATTGTCTCATGGTTCTATACTTTTTTTGTCCTTTTTTCTCTTTGCATTTCAGTTTTGGGGGGTTATACTGAAATATCCTTAATCTCAGAAATTCTTTTCTCATATGTGTTCAGTCTATAATCCATCAAGGCATTCTTTATTTCTGTTACAGTATTTTTTATCTTGAGTATTTCTCTTTTACTTTTTCTTAGAATTTTCACATTTATTCTTATATTACTCCCTTGTTTGTGCATTTTGTCTACTTTATCCATTAGAACTCTTAGCATAATAACCACAGTAGTTTTACATTCCTGCTGTGATAACTTAAATATCCTTGCCATATCTGAGTAGGTTTTCATGCTGTTCTGTCTTTTCAAACTGTTTTCTGCCTTTTAGTAATACCTGTAAATTTTCCATAATATTAGGACATGATGAACTGGTTGAAACAAAGGGCTGTAAATAGGTGCTTAGTAATGCAGAAGCAATGTGTATGGGGAGAACATTCTTTAATTCTATGATGTGTTCCAGTCTTTTAGATATCCTGCATCTTTGGACTGTGCGCTTCACAAATGTCTCTCAGTTTTCTCCCACCATCCCCCTAGGTGTTGAATGGGTTAGAGTGGGTTGAATCCGGGTATTTTTCTATTTCCACATGACAGGTAAGAGGGGACTAGAGTTGAGTATTTTCCTTCCTCCAAGTGGAAATCTAGAATCAGCTGGAGGTAGATATTTTCCTCTCCCAGGTAAATTAGGCTGTAATAAAATCCCAGCATGGGTTGGCCACTGTGGCTCATGCCTGTAATCCCAGCACTTTGGGAGGCTGAAGTGGCCACCCACCTGAGGTCAGGAGTTCCAGACCAGCTTGACCAACATAGTGAAACGCCGTCTCTACTAAAAATACAAAAATTAGCTGGGCATGGTGGTGGGTGCCTGTAATCCCAGCTACTCAGGAGGCTGAGGCAGAAGAATTGCTTGAACTCAGGAGGCGGAGGTTGTAGTGAGCTGAGATCGCACCATTGCACTCCAACCAGGGGACAAAAGCAAGACTCCATCTCAAAAAACAAACAAACAAACAAAACATCATGACAGGCTCTGTTTAAATAGATTCTCATGAGAGCACACCTTGTTAAGAAGAACAAAATGCTTTGTATTTTACAAAATGGTTCCTTTTTCCCTCCCTCTGCCAGAAGCATAAGGGGATTTTTCTCTAATATTCACTATGAGAACCTGGTAGAACTCCTGGAGGTAAAACTCACGAAAGTCTGAGGACTCCCATCAATAGGTCTCCCTGGATTGTTTTAACTCTCACATTTGTCCATCCTCCAGCAACTCATCTACTAGAGTCAGGTTTTTCTAACCCAGTGTTTATTCCTATGGAGGTTACTGCTCATGGCTTTCTTCTCCTATAAGCTGTGATTCTCTGCATTTGCCTCTCTGTGTCTCCAGTTTTGGGAGTAGTAGCTTGCCCTGTGACCTCACGCCTCGTAGGAACCCAGGAAGAGCTGTTGATTAAGTTTTTTAGCTTTATACTTGTTAGCCTGATTGGAGAGTTCTAAACTTCTAAACTTCTTCTATGCCAGACCAGAGACTAGAAGTTCAAATCCGCCTATTTATACAACAACTGTCTTTGGAATTATTAAATATATGTATGAGGATGACGCTGCCAATGCACCTCACTGCTAGCACAGTTTGCACATTTAATTAATGGTTATTTTCCTCAAATGTAAATGACTGCTTAATCAATGTTGTTTAATTAAAATGTGAAATACAGTTAGACTTTTGCCTCATCTTATTGTTCTTGTCAGTGACCATATTCCCTAGAAGGAGCTTTTAGAAATTAATTATTATAACTGATACAACATGGCTGTTGCTTATGGCAATAATAAAGCCAATTACAAATAACTCAAGGAAAGGATATATATATATATATATATATATATATATATATATGACATTCTTGGAGTGGCTAAGGATTGTCCAATGTGACAGGTAAAATGTAAACATGGAATTCATTGGGTGGCAACAGAGAAGATAATTTCCTTTCTCAAATAGATATTAAATTCCTTTGAGGGAAGGGGTCAAGTCTTCTGAAATACTGTTCTCCTGTTGTGTTAAAGTAACACTCATCATAATTGAGGTTGGCTAAATGACACTGATCATTTCCCTAATCCAGAATTAAAAATATTAATCATACTAATGACACTATTTTCTAGATGATTTCTCCAATGTGGATTTCAGCTGTTTCCATTTTAAATATTTTATTAAAGTGTTAAATTATGGTTTTTCCCATCTCTAAGTGAGTTTTGATAATTGATGATGTTTATAATTCATAGTAGTAGTGCATTTTGATCATTTTTAATCTCTTCAGAAACTATTTTATTTTATATTTTTTATAAATAAATATTACCCTCAATATTTGCTTTGAAAAATTAATGTTACTTTTAACCTCAACAACGTTACTTTTAACCTCAACAACTATTTATTTATGTATTAGGTTTACCTATTTTAGTTATAAACTTGATTTTTTTTTAAAGACAGACGAGATTGAGGCATAATTATTTGTTCTTCATATGTAATAGTAACTGTAATATTATAAAAGTCATTAAAATAAATATAATTCAAATGGAGAACATTTCAAACTAAAAATGTGTAAAAATGGAAACCACAAAAATTTGGAATGAAACTTTATCTGGAAAATGAAATTAAACATTATCAACACACTTTTCATCTATCTCATGTATAAAAATAATCTATAACCATGACTAAGTGATGATGGCTAGAACAAATAAAGAATGCATCATATGGTGACTCATTTGCAATGTAATTGTTTGAATTGAGTCGTGCTTCCCTCTTCCTCTCAATGAAAGATATGCTGACATTCTGACTCTTGGTGTCTCAGAATGTGCGTTCTTTGTAAATAGGGTCATTGCATACGTAGTTAAGATGAAATCAAACTGGAAAAGTGGAGCCTAATACAGTATGACTGGACTCCTTATAAGGAGAGAATGAACACAAACACACAGACACAAACAAGAACACCACATGATGACAAAAGCAGAGATGAGAGTGATGCATCCATAATCAAGGAAATACCCAGAACCGCTGGCAGCACCAGGAGCTCAGAGAAGACATGAAATGGATTCTCCTCTGCAGCTTTCAGAGAGCTCATGGCCTTGTTGACACCTTAATTTCATGTTTCTGGCTTCTAACCTGTGAGAGAAAGAATTTCTATTGTTTCAAGCCACCTCATTTGTGACACTTGGTTACTATAGTCCTAGGCAAGTAACAATGATTTTCAGCAACATTCTACAAAAGCAAGATGATAGGAAGTAATCTCTTCTAAAATTATGTTTAAGCACCTCATCAATTTTCTCATCAAGGGCCTCTTATTTTCATATTTAAATCATTTAGCTTTAAAGTATCCAAAGTCATATATATTCCACAAGAGTTGAGTGTGCGTATTTCTATAATTTCTGAATTCTCTCTCCTATTCAATTGATGTATTTGTCCATCCTTTCTTCAACATCACAGTATCAGATAAATTTTAATGCGTTAAGTCTTTATTTCAGGGAGTATTGCTAATTAACTTTAACTTTGCTATTACTTTAAAACTTTCTTTTGCACCATTTAGGTTATATGTGTTTTCATATCGAATTTAAAATAAATTGAAAGTGTTTTTCCTAAGCCTTAGACATTTTAATTGGGATTGCACTGAATCTGTAAATAAATATAGTGACAATTCCCAAATTAACAATATGAAGTTTTCTAATTTGTATTCATGGTGTATATCTTCATATGTTTGGTTTCATCTAACTTCTCTCATTGAGTTTAATGTTTTCAGCATACAGTTCTTGAACATGTCTTGTTAAATTTCTCTAAAAGTATTTCATGTTTTTGGAAACCAGTAAATAGCATTTATTTTAAAATTTATTTAAAATCTTAGTTGTTTATTTATAAAAATGCAGTTGATTTTTATTGTCCTTCTTTCCCACAAATTTAATAAATTAAGTTATTAATTTTAGAGGCTTTTCATAGATGCTTTAAAATTGTCTCTATGGAAAGTCATGTCATCATTGAATCATGACATTATTGGTCTTCCCTTACAATCTCTATGCCATCACATTGTTTTTCTGTTTCCCTTATTATTATTTTTGTTTCTTTTTTTATATCCCTGTTGAAGGCGTCCAGAACTTCTGAAGAGAAGTGGTGGCACCAGCCATCTTTGCTTCATTCCTAGCCTTAAGGAGAAAATGCAGAGTCTTTCACAATTAGGGATGATGTTAGTGTGTGTGTATATTTGTGTGCGTGTGTGTGTTTGTTGATGCTGCTCCCAACCAGGCTGAGACTTTTATCAAGAATGAATGTAGATTACTGTAAAATAATTTTTCTGCATCTGTAGAGACGCTCTTAGTTTTTTGTCTTTATACTGTCATGATGAATTACATTGTGTGAATTTCAAATGTTAAATGAAGATTGAATTCCTCACACTTGTTATCATCATGTACTTTCTTTTTGTATGTTATTGAAGTCAATTAATTACTACTGTTTTGAGGATTTTTGCATATATGTTAATTAACAATCTTGGTCTGTAATTCCCCCCTTTTTTTGTAATATCTTGATCTGCATCAAGTATTCGTAATAGTGACTTTGTAAAATAATTTGAATTATCTTGTATAGGATTGTTATGATTCCATTCTTGTATGTTTGATGTAAATCAATAAGAAAGCCTTATGTGTGCTTTCTGAGAATGATTTTAACTCAAAATTTAATGTGCTTTTTATTTTATTTTATTTTTATTTTTTTGAGACAGGGTCTCACTCTGTCACCCAGGCTGTTGTGCAGCAGCACGATTATTGCTTACTATGGCCTTGGCCTCCCAGGCTCAAATGATCCTCCCACCTCAGCCTCCTGAGTAGCAGGGACAACAGGCTCATGCTACCACATCAGGCTAATTTTTGTATTTTTTGTAGCTACGGGGTTTTGCCATGTAGCCCAGGCTGGTTTCGGAATCCTGGGCTCAAGCTATTCACCTGCCTTGGCCTCCCAAAATGCTGGGATTACATGTGTGGACCACTACACTTGGCCTTCAAAATTTAATGTCTGAAATTGACAAAATAGTGATGCTATTATCCATTATTTCTTTACTCATATTTCCAGCTTGTATCTTTCAAGTGATTTGTTCATTTTGTCTAAGTTATCCATTTTTTTGACTTAAAGTTGTTAGTAACATTCACTTATTGTTTCAAAATCTGCAGGATCTATGCTAATATCCACTTATTCATTCCTAATATGCTTGATTTGTGACTTCTCTCTTTATTTCTAGATCCATCTGACAAGAAGTTTACTGATTTTATTGATCTCAAATAACATGCTTTAATTTCATTACTTTTCTCTAATGTTTTTCTTTTTTAAAGATGTGATTAATGTGTGTTCTCTGATTTTGTCTTTTTTACATTTATTTTGGTTTTAAATTTCCACTACTTTGTCTGGTTTTTAAGGTAGCATCTTAAGTTCTTGATTTGAGATTTTTTTCCCTGTTTTATAAATTTCCCTGTAAGTTCTGCTTTGTGCATATCTCACAAATTATGTCTTAATCTTTATTTATAATTAAAAAATTCTAATTTCTTTTCTTTATTGGCACTTGTGAGTTATTTAGAAATATTTGAATTACTTTCAAGTTGTTTTGGGATTTTCCAGGTGCCTTTCTGTTTGCATGCTCCAACTTAATCTCATGGCCATCACAGAATATATTTAGTATGCTTTAAACACTTTTAAATTTATTAAGATTTGTTTTATGCTCCAGAATATGAGATATCTTGATAGTGCTCAAAGTAAACTTGTAGTAATATGGAATATTCTATTGTGTGGTAGGGTTTTCATACATGTCATTCATATAGAGTCGTACCTTTGTTAATGCCTAATAATTTTGTCAATTATTCTGGCAAGGGTGCTGAAAACTTCAAATATAATTAAGCACTTTTTTCTACTTCTCTAGGTGAGAACACAAACTATTTTCTGCCCTATGTGATGTACAAAGGTTGCCCCATCTCTTACTTTGGGTTGCTTTTCCTAACAGTTCAGTATCTTCCTCACACACATTCTCTGACCAGTTCTCAGTAGAAAACTTGAGCCATATCCTCTGCTGAACCCAAGACACTTGTGTGCACTCACTCTTTCTCTCTTTTGCTTAAGCACACTCTCTTTCATGCATCTCTCTAAACTCTCTGGTCCTCCTCCCCACAGATTCAAGCCTCCCTGGATTCTCAGCTCCATTGCCTGAAGCAGGTTCTTTCCTTGCACTGTGATCTACAAATTCTATCCATGTAATAAGTTATGGCAATCATAGATCTCACCTTATTTCTTTCCCTCTCTTTCAGAAAACACTATCCCTTACTGCCTCAGGTCCAATGCCTGAAAACCAGTGTTTCTTATATTTTGTCATTTAAAAAAAATAGTTTTTAGCAGGAAGGTATATCTTGTTCCTCATGGCCAGAAGTGAAAGACCCAATGATTAATTTTATATTTCATCCAAATGTTACTATTGTTATCTATGGAAGTGTTAGGTCCTGATTTTTTTTTCTAAATGTCACCACATTTCCTCTTAAAAATATATGAGGCATTTAATATAGCATACTTAGTATTTTTAACTGAAACTTTTTATTTGGCCTTTATTTGAAAATATTTCTCCTTTAATATTTTTCATCTGAGAATTCTATCTTCCTTAGCCATTTCACTGAGTCAAAAGCCTTGGCCATACTCTTCATCTCTACTTCTTATGCACAACACACGTATAATCCACAAATTTTCTGAGTTCTACTTTTAATATATGTCACTAATTAGACTAATTGTTGTCAATTCTACCACTATATTAATAGATTAATACTGTCTCTCACCTAGACTACTGCAAGGCTCTACCCTTGCTTTTCTATAGGGTATAGGGTATGCTCCAAAATTTTTGAGTAATTTTTTTTTAAAGAATAAACAAGTATAGTGAATATTCTGCTCAAAATCCTTTAGTGATTACTGTGTCTTAAGACAATATATAAAATTTTGTTCTTGGGTACCTCTGTCTTCTTATTTCCTATGATTCTCCCTGTGGTCATTCCATTTTGCCATATTTCTATCTTTTAAACATAGGAAGCCTGGTCCACCTCAGTGACTGTAGATATTCTTGGACCTCAGTTCTTAAATCATAACCCTGTAGGAACATGGCCTCTTCAGAGAAGTATTCCCTGACAATTCTAAAATGGCACCTCTCATGTCTCTCTTTTTCTTTCTCTTTCTTTCTTTCTTTTCTTTTCTTATTTGTTGATCACCTGTCTTCTAAACATCTATGCAAACATTATGAAGACATGAGTTTTGCTTTTAGTATTTTATTGTTCCTGGCACCTAGAGAAGTGTCTGGAACTTATCAATTACTTGAGGAAAAAAAAATCTGAATTATCAGTTAAGTAGGGATTTGTCATCCAAAATATACCAAGTTGATCCAATAAGAAGTAGGTATAAAATAAAGCTTACAATTTAGAGCATTACAGAAGATGAAAAACAAAATATTCTCATTCTTAGAATTCAACTGGGAGGTAGGACGTGTGACCTATTCTGTCAAAGAGACAAAATTAGGGGAAAGTTAGTTGGGAATTTTGAGTTGTTTTTTTAGCCAATTAAAAAAAGCAAACCACTCTAAGGATACATTATCTTTTGTCCCTTTCCCCCTTTTCTTTAAGATTTGAATATTGCAGCAGTAGCAGCTCTCATCTTGGAAGCATGAAGGAAATGTCACGAGAATGCAGCCCTGACGTTATTTAAGCTGCTGAACCAACTCCCCAAACTGCTTATCACTAGTTTTCTCGTATATAAAAAAATGATTTAACTTGTTCAAGCCACTGTGATATAACCTTTGGTTACTCACCAGCAAATTTAGTCCTAACTGATAAAGCAAGATCAATGTCTTTGTTTAGTCTTTCCCCCCATCTGAAGTAGCAAACTTTATCTGTAGAAAGACAAATTTCCATACTTGCTTTTCTTAACCTTTATTTTCTTAAGCCTAGTTAAATTCATAAATTATCCCCATCTTTCTACATCCAATTGTCAAATTTGAGCAATTATCTTAGTTAACATCTGAGTAGCAGTTAGTAGTTATTTCCCTCTTACTGAAATACATATTCATTGATCCTTTCCATATTTTAATTTCTAAGTAAGTGGCCCTTTTTTTCTCAGTATCCTTTGGTGAATTCGCTTACCAGCTTCTCAGTGTAAAAGTGTCCTTAAAACTAAATCTTCTGGTCTCTTATTTTTGTTATCCATGGTCTCTCCCTTTGTAAACACCTTTGTTACTGTGTCTTTAAATATTATAATTCAATAATGGCAAATTTATATCTCCAGACTTTACCACTAGACTGTAGTTCTCTAAATTCATATCATTGATGTCTACAGTACATATGAACTGGGATGTCTCAATAGCTTCTCTCAGAGGGAATGTTTGCATTTCACCCTTTACCCATAGCTCGCTTGGTGTTCACATGTCTTGACGTGGTTTTAACTTATCTGTCGTAAAGGGAAGTTCTCTCCCTCCTCCTCATTTCTGTGTAATTAAATCTGCATTTCTTTTAAGATTATATTTTATGCCCTACAGCTTCTCATCACTTCCATCACTACCACCTCACGTCAAACGACCAATATCTTTCATGTGAGCAACTGAAAAAATCCTTCTAACCATATTCAGTCTTGACTTGTACAGTTCATTCTCTACTCGGAACCCAGAGACAAACCAGCATAAAGACAAACCAGATTATTTCCCTTTTCTAGGTGAGGGGCAAGAGGGGCTTGAAAATTTGCCTGAGACTATCCGCCTCCCAGCTGCCAGAGAAAAGGGCTTTAATTCTTCCCACCTGTGAAGTCTGCACGCCCAATTTGCACCCTCCCCCAAGTTCTGGCCTGGAGGCTTCTTGTCCTCTTCAAATTGTTACAGAGTTCAGCAAGAGAAATCCTTTTCCCTGTGGAGTTTTACCCACTGCTCCTCCGGCCACCCTCATGATGGATCCCTGTGGTGCCAGACAGGAATGGGCTGCTTGGGGACCCAGCGAGCTCCTAGGGCCTTTCTGCAGCTTCCTCTACCCCTGTATTTCACTCGGCTCTAACTTCACTCAGCTTAAGTAAAGGTATAAACTTCTCCCTCCAGGAGACATTCAGCTTCTCCAGTGGGGTTGTTCGTTTGGGAGAGGAGTGTCTCCCTTTCCCACTTTTGCATTTGGGGCACTCACAGTATTTGGGGTGTCTCCCAGTTCCTGCAGGAGCAGTCTGCTTCCTTCAGAGGGTTTGTGAGTCCTCTCAGGGTTGCTGGTTGGTTCTTGCAGTCAATCTGCAGCTAAAATTCACAGCGCAAGCCTCCGCATGCTGCTCTGTCCAGAGCTGCAATCTAGTCCTTCCTCTTGTCCACCATATTCCCAGAAGAGGAAGACAAATCGATGAGTGGATCACTAGTTCCCAGTTGCCTTGAAACAAAATAGTTTAAGTATTTAGACATGGACTACACCTTCTACCCCCATGATTTGCCCTCTATCAACTTCTAGATATTTCCAGTGCCTGGAACATAATAGCCTCTCAAGAAATATGGCTTAAAAACATGAAAGAGATAAGGTGATTTATGATTCTATTTTGTGCTTAACAAAACTGATATATAGAGGTTTTTTAGGACAGGGCCCAATCTGAGACTTGAAATTCAAATACTTCCCTGCCTCCACATTCAGTGGTCTTCAACTCAATTCTCTGTTTCTTTTTCTCAGATGTCTGTGCATGTGTGTGTGTGTGTGTGCATATGTGTGTGTGTTGGGGGGCGTGGGTAATGGGGGCCTGGGGAGCAAAACAGAAAATGAGCAATGAAACCACAGGAAAACAAAGAGAAAGTGATATATTCAGTCCTTTTGAAATAATCCAAATGGTAATGTCATCATTTGGTGTTGGCTTGAAAATCCATCATGGCTTTTATAAAGCAATTACCTACATGATATCAGCAATCAACTACTTAACTATAGCATGCTGTGAATCCAAACAGGCACATCTAAACTAAAATGGCATGCATTTTAACATTATTTTACCTCTGCAAGTCTCTCTTCAGAATCAGAATAAACCAGAATTTCATTGAACAGAAATCCTGCAGGAAAGGGATATATTGAACTCTTTTTTTTCTAAAGTAAGTTTTGCATTGCACAAATTGTCCTTTGCTGTATAATGAAAGTAATATGAAGTTACATCCATTCAATACAGATAATACTCAGGTTTGTTACTGTTTTAGGAAAAAGACAGCAGTTTCAAGCCAGTGATCACATCTGCAAACAGTCACCAAGCAAATCTGTTTCAGTATACATCTCTTTGAAGGTGTAGGGATTATTAGATTTTACTGACTCTCAGAATCTTTTTGTTGGAATTATAGTTTATGCACAAAGCCCTACCACTGACAGTTAGAGAAGCACCATACAAACCAAAGAGCACAATTAGATATATCGATGATTATGATTTCTGAACCACTTGTGTATTCTGAAAGTAAGTACTGCTATTACATCATCAATATCAGCATTTTTTTGCAGTACATAATGACAAAAGGATATGTTATGAGACTATAAGGAAACATCAAACTAGTTCCAGCTTCCTCCATTTATTCCACATGCATGAATGTATTCTGTTTAGTGAAATATTTAGAGTTATTCCAAAAACACCAATGGACTTTAAAGTAGAACTAACAAAGTATATTAGATTTCACATAAAGAAAACAGATAACATTAAAATATACGTAATTATACCTGCAACAGTTTTCTAGAATTTAATAACGTAGGGTTAGACAATGAAGGCCCCAAAAGCACATAATAGAACTATCATATCTGTATATATCTTACTACATTAATGTAACGAAGCAGTCATCTCTTCGCATGTTCCCAAAACTTTTAGCTTTGTAAAATCATTTCCTCTCATTGTATGTATGAAAACTCTCAAAGAGTTTATAATTACACTAATGATCTCTTGCTTCAATTTTCTCCTTTCTTTGAATGTTCTATATTACTGATTCTCTGCACTCCTGATCAGTCTTCCTTTGCCTGGCACCAACACGTATCTAGACATAAGCCCTTTATATTTAATTTTACGAAACAATATGTAGAATATTAATAATTATATTTAATTTAATTTGAACAAAGAGACATGTGAGCGAATTCCATACCTTGCAGCTTAATTAGAAATTTGGAGGTAATAGTGAAAATTTGCACAGGAACACAGTATATCAGCAAGAAACTGGAACATATAACTTAGAATTGAGTATTGAACTTCATTGTCCTTAATGCTTTATAGTGACGTTAACATCCAGAATTTGTCAGTCTACAGCATTATGTATTTTTCTTAAAAAAAAACATGAAATGATAGATATTTTGTTTTGTAAGCTATACTAAATTCGATTTTTTAAAAACTCTGTTGGTTTAACTTCAAATTACCAATTTATTTTGTTCTGGGCTGATTGTAAACATGCCTATTTCAGGATAAATATACACATATTTTAATATATCTATATGAAAATTATGTCCTTGCATCTTAATAATCTCCCCAAAATTTGCATCAAGGTCACATTTTATTATTTGTTTATTTATTTAAATAATAAGAGCCTAGGAACTTTTATTATTTAAAATATTTATATCATGATAAGATTCAGTTTAAAAGACCACTGGGCAACTTTTTTGTTCACTTTCTTACAAAATTATCTTTTACAAAATTTTACAAAATTATAAAGCACTTTCTGTTACTGCTCTAACGCTTTATTATCACTGTAGTTACTTTGCCATCGAAATGAGGGAATAGATGGGGTGTAAGAAGAAGGGGGGATTTTGCCCTAACTGGGTAGATGTGTTATGAATTTAAGAAGACATTAACTTAGATCACATATTTTATGCATTCAACTACCATTTTAAAAATACCCTCCAATTCTTTTTCCGATTTTTCTGCTTCATTTTCCAGAGATAATTATAACCTGGTTGCTCAGTCTTGTGCAACTACCAGTGCATTTATGATGCCTTGTAATTTCAGAAGCGAAGACCTAGTATTGAGTTCAACAATCCACAGGTAATCATAGAATCATTTTCCTCTTCAGCTAGGAATTTATCTTCCCCCCACATTATTTTTATTTCTTAAATTTCTTCTTTCAGAGATGAAGTTTCACTTTTGTTGCCCAGGCTGGAGTGCAATTGTGAGATCTTGGTTCACTGCAACCTTCACCTCCTGGGTTCAAATGATTCTCCTACCTCAGCCTCCTGAGTAGCTGGGATTACAGGCACATGCCATCATGCCAGCTAATTTTTTTTTAAATTTTATTTTAGTAGAGATGGGGTTTTACCATGCTAGCCAGGCTGGTCTTGTCTTGAACTCCTAATCCCAGGTGATCCACCTGCCTCAACCTCCTGAAGTGCTGGGATTACAGGCATAAGCCACTGTGCCTGGCAAATTTTCTATTATACTCATGAAATACAGAGATCTGAGGATCATACTGTATTATATCCACCTCTTTATTCCTCTCCTTTACTTGTTTTTCAAAATAAATATTATATATCCTTAAATCTAGAATATGGCCTTTCATGTCCAATAAGCAACTGTTTCATGTTCCTTCACATACGTCTCATTAACTTGCAGTAACGTTATGATTGTTTTTTCTTGCCACCAGTTTTGCTCCCAGTACATTTCTTAGAGATAACTCTGGTCATGCTACTACTTTCCTTAAAACCCTTCAGTCTTAAATCCAAACCTGTATCGATGAAAGTAATACCCTCTAATGTTTCCAGACCCTTTTCTGCCATGATGCATTTTCACTCTATGTTTCAGCAATACCAAACTCATCTCTAACGTATCAATGACTTTGTATACTCTGCTAACTATTCTTAGAATATGTGCTCTTCCCTCCCTTTTTTTAAGGATATATCTCACTCAAAACTCAGCTCAGCTATCACTTTCTCTTGGAATTGTTGCCTAATATCAATTTTCCCCTATTATACAGCTTTTTCACTGCCCTTAAGCACCACAGTATGGTTCTAGCCTTGCATAGTAATTGTACTCATTTGTTTATATTTCCCATCAAAGAACACTTTAAAGATACGATTATATTTTATGTTTTCTCTCTCTAGTATCTAACCTAGTATTTAGCGTATAATCAGCACTTAAATGCTTATTCTCTTAATTATTTGCAGTAATAAATATTAAAAATATATAAGCATTATGTTCTGATAAGTCTTTCAACTCTTGGAGAGCTAAGTGAGAAGTGAGGTAACACACACTCTATCTTCAAGAAGCATCCGATCTCATGAGGGTTGGGAAATTGGTACTATCATTTTATCACTGTCTAGAATGACTGTTGTGTTACTCCTTTCTTATGTCACTGCTAAGAAATACCTGAGTGAATAATTTATAAAGAAAAGAGGTTTAATTGTCTCACAGTTCTGCAGGCCGTACAAGAAGGGCTCTAGTATCTACTTCTGGTGGAAGCCTCAGAAAATTTCCAATCCTGTGGCAGATGAAGGGGAACAGCCACATCACATGGGGAGAGTGGGAATGACAGACAAGGGGGAGGGGCCACACTTTTTTTTTGGGGGGGAACAGAGTCTTGCTCTGTTGCCCAGGCTGGAGTGCGGTGGCACAATCTTGGCTCACTGCAACCTCTACCTCCTGGTTTCAAGTGATTCTTCTGCCTCAGCCTCCCACGTAGCTGGGATTACAGGTGCCCACAACCACGCCCAGCTAATTTTTAGTATTTTTAGTACAGACAGGTTTCATCATCTTGGGAATTACAGGTGCCAGCCACCGTGCCCAGCCGGTGCCACACTTTTAAACAACCATATCTCTAGTGAACTAACAGAGCGAGAACTCACTCATCACCAGGAGGATGGAACAAAGCTGTTCATAAGAGATCTGCTTACATGACCCAAACACCTCCTACTGGGTTCTGCCTCCCACATTGAGGACTACATTTCAATATGAGATTTTGAAGGGACAAATATCTAAACCATACAAACTGTGCTGTCATAAAGTTTCAAACAACATGTCATGTAAGTTCAGTCTAAGGAGAGATCATCTACATTTTAGGAGAACTGAATAGTTTCATGGAAAAATGTCAAATGAGATATGACTCCAAAGATCAGAGGGCTCTGACTAAGCAATATTGAAGGATGGAAAGATGCATCATGGCAACATGATAAGGCAGGAAACAACTGGATATGTTTGGTAAATAATAAACTGTCCAGTGTAGAATAACATTTAAGATGTAATAGAGGGTGTTGTAAAGCAGATCTCAAATGTTTGGAAGGGTATTGTGATTGGCAGATTTGCAGATGCAGATAAACTGCTATTCTTTGTTTAGAGTAACCTATAAGGGTTTTAAGCAGTGACTGTAAAGATATTTCTCCTTGTTTTACGAGAAGATATTATTGGTGAACTGTAACGGAGAGTGTTGATGGATGAATCTGGTAAAGAATCAAGGATATCTGAGAGGCAGAGAAATGGTTGGTGCATGAGGGAAATTTAAAGTAGAAAGGTCAGTGTCTACTCAGCTGGCAGAAGTGTCTACTCAGCTGGCAGAAGTGAATGATGAGAGTCAAGAATGTAACAGATCAGTGAAGGCATCGAAAAAATCTGACAATGAGCTTTTGGGTCTCAATCATGGCAAAGTAAGATTCAAGACAACTCCAGCACCTTGGGGGAACTGGCCAGTACATCAAGAAAAGCTTCTGGCATGGTCAATAAGGCAGGTGCCCAGTAACTAGAAGTTGGGTTATAAGAAATAAAGACGAAAATGCTGACCTAGTAATGGCTAATTCAGTAGGCCCCCCTTACCTGCAGTTTCTCTTTCTGCAGTTTCAGTTACTGTGGTCCAAAATATTACACAGAAAATTCCAGAAATAAATAACTCAGAAGTTTTAAATTGTGCATTTTTTTCTGAATATTGTTAGAATTGTTTTATTTTGACATTAGTTATTTATTAATCTCTTAGTGTGCCTAGTTTATTTTATAATAGGTGTGTTTATGTATATATGCATATATATATATAGAAAAAAACCCACAGTATATGTGCAGTCCAATACTATCTGTGGTGTAAGGCATCCCTGGGGATATTGGAAAGTATTTCCCATGAATAATGGGGACTGTGGTATTCAGACACTGTTCTGGGTCTCTTGAAAGTCTTCCTGTTGAAGAAAGGGATTTAGTCAGAAACCTCAGTACACTTTATAGGCTATAGATAATGGCAGCTGTAAAGAAGTCCAAGTTGTGATTGCAGCTATTGAAATGCTTTATTCTGTGAATAATACTTTGTTCTTTTTAATTCTATCATTAACTAATGAAAGTCATTTTGACAAAGAAAACCAAGTGACACAGGATTTTTCTCAGCCTCTTTGTTGGGCTTATTGCAGGGGGTGCCCCATCTACTCAGCCAGATAGGCTGTATCTGGCTTGTGCTCTGGCTGGTGGCTCCTGTGAACACCACAACCAAGCACTCAGCCCCTGCTGGAAGGGAGCATGTGAGTGAGCGAGTGCGGGGTCTGGCCAGCCACTGAGTGCTAACACAAGAGCAGGATTCAGGCAGGGCCCCTGGTTAGATCAGGTGTGTCACCCCTAGGGGAAGGTGGTGATGCCCAGTTAGGGGTGCCCACAACCCTGAAGCCCTAGAGGAGGTATTACAGTGTGCTGATTAGCTTTTTTAGTTCTGCTGTCTGCAGCCTGACAGATAGTGGCGTATTACCAGCTCAGTCAACTCTTTGCCCAATTCCGGCCTGTGGCTCTGGGACCAGCTCAGCCCCACCACTGCTTTCATTGAATTTGGTGGCTGCTAGGGCCCAAGGCCAGTGTTACAGCCTTTCTGAGTGCCTGAGTTCAGTGGGTTCCAAGCTCTTGTCCTGTGTCCAAGAAGAATGAGGTCATGCTGATAATTAGAGGGTGGTGAGGGCAGTTAATTTTATGGAGCAATGAAACATCTTTCAGCAGAGGGAGGACAGGAAGGTCAGGTTATCTCTCCTGAAGTCAGATCATCTTCCCAGTGCAGCTGAGTCTAGGGCTTTTATAGGCACAGGATAGGGAAGTGTGTGCTGATTGGTTTGTGAGTAGGCAAGAAAGGTTAAAACAAAGGCACCAGTCAAAGTTGGACACAATGGGAAAGTGTATGTAAAGTAAGTGAAGATGGGGATCAATCAAAGGAAAGTGCACCAAACAGGAATACACGGTCTCAATCTGGTCCATGGATTTGACTTGTAGCTTGGCCTTCAGGCTGTAAACTGTCTTTGGCTTGAAGGTGGGGTTTCACTGGGGACCTGCCTCTATATGCCTAGGTATTTGTCTTCCTCCTGCTGCTATCAAAAGTACTGCAAGATTATTCAAAGAAATAGTAAAAAGCACACACCATGTAAGTAGAAATATGTTCCTTAATATAAGTGATTTCTAAGATGATAGAGTGAATAATTCATTGAATGACTTTTAGGATAATCAATTCTTTCATCAACATTCTTCATCATCCACTACTCTGGCTAATCCTAAAAAAATGGAAGTAGTTCTTTACTTTTCCTCCACAGTATGAATAACTCCACTGCAATTAGATTCACCAACACCAAGATACCATGAGCAAGCATGCCTTCAGATGGATACCAGTTACGTTTTCACTGTGAGTGTGTTATTCTTCTTTTTATTTACATCATTGAATTTTATTTATTTTCAAATGTATTTTACACACTGCATTCATGTTCACAAAACTTGTCCTAGTTCACAAAACTTTTTCTGATCATCTTACCTTCATAAGTGCTTCATTCTATTAACCCACATTTGATATACCACATACCCTTACTGCTTTACTTGATGATATTTTAAAAACTATATATTGCTATCCCAAGTAGATTATATATTTTTACCAAGGAGAGAGCAAAAATACTTGTATATCATTTTATCATGCCTTGTTAAACAACCATGTTGAAGTATAATTGATATAAAATGTATCAACATTAAATGAACAGTTCAGTGGTGTTGAAAAAGTGCAAACAGTGATGTAACCAACACCACCACAATCATAAAATATTTTTAGCTACTCCTTCCACAATCCTAGTCCATGGAAACTACTGAGAAGTTTTCTGTCACTACAGTTTTGCCTCTTTCTAGAATTTTATGTAATTAGAATCATAAAGTATACATCATAGAGATAGTCTTTTAGTCTATAAGTTGGCATAATGCTTCTGAGATTCATTCATATTCTTACATACTTCAGTATTTGTTCTCATTCATATACAGAAAAGAACCTCAATTTTAAATCTCATATCTATACCAATATTAACTTCAAATGAGTCATGGATTTAATAAGTATGCAAAATATAACATATAAAAAATTTTAACCCAAAGATATGTAGGGTTCTGAGTCATGGTACCAAACGAAGTACCTACAAAAGGGAAATAAAATGGTAAATAGTATTTTGTCAAAATTGCTCTGCTAAGAACACTGTATGAAAATAAAAAGACTAGCTGCAGGCTGGATTACATTTTCAAATCACAGTATGAGAGCTTTCTATCCAGAATATGAAGATTTTTTAAATAGTCAATAACAGGAAAATTTTAAAAAAATTAATTGAGAAAAAAATTTTAATAAACACCAAAAGGATGGCAAATAAGCACATGAAAATATGTTCAATGCCATTAGCTATTAGGGAAATGAATATGAAAGCCATGATAAGCTACCAATATATACTTATTAGAATGGTTAAAATAAAGAAAATAATAATACCAAATGCTGGTGAAGATGTTGAGCAACTGGAGCTCTCATACATTGCTGGAGAAAGTGGAAAATGCTATAGCCAATCCAGAAAATGGTTTGGCATTTTCTCATAAAGTTACAAATATACTTGTCATATGACAGCAGTTTCACTCTTGGGTATTTACCACAGAAGAATAAAATTAAAAAAAATAAATGTTTACTAATGCGAAAGGAAAATAAATCTTAGGACCCCAAAATCACTAAGCCAAAGGATAAAGTTAAGCTGGAAATTGCAAGGGGCAAACTGTCTCCCATTCTATTCCTAAATAAGATTAAAAAGCTACCTGCCTCCCTCACGATTTTCTCACAAAGAAATTCCCTGTGGACAAAGGACAGACAGAACTCAAAGTCCTCCCTCTGCTCATTTGAGACAAATCCATATTCAATTGCTTCCTTTGCCCTATTGCTTCAACTAAGCCCGACTAAGACATTAGCGATTAGTCCTATAAATTCAGGATAATTTAACAGTTTGTCTCTTACTACCTATGGCCTGGAAGCCTCCTGTCCACTTCAAGTTGTCCCACCTTTCTGGACAGAATGAATATACATCTTACATATACTGATTTATGTCACATGTTTCCCTAAAATGTGTAAAACCAATCTGTGCTCTGCCCACCTTAGGCACATGTTGTCAGGACCCCCTGAGCTGTGTCATGGGCGCATCCTCAAAACTTTGGCAAAATAAGCTTTCTAAATTGATTTGAGACTTGTCTTAGATACTCTTTAGTTTACACTAAAACCCATAGGCAAATGTTTATAGCATTATCATTCATAATTGCTTCAAGCTGAAAATAACTCTAATATCTTTCAACAAATAAATAGGTTAATAAACACTGGTATATCCACATAATGGAATACTACTGTGAAATAAAAATCAAATACATACTGATACACTCCCAACTTGGATGAATATCTAATACACTTTCTTAGTGAAAGAAGTCACTCTCAAACACTTGCATACTATATGATTTCCTTTCTATGACATTCTCAGAAAGACAAAATGATGGAAAAAGACTCAGTGGTTTCAGGGAGTGGAGGAAGAGAAGGGTGTGGCTTTAAAGAGGGTGTATGAGGAAGTTTTTTGGGTAATTGAATTTGCCTTTACCTTGATTGAGGTAGAGGAGGAATAAATCAAAGTAAAATAAAAATAATAAAAATGTATTAAACTTCATAGAACTATACACCAATGGAAGAAAAAGACAACTATACTAAATAATAATGCAGGAAATAAGTTATTTTAAAAGCATATGTAAAATTTAAGGTGATTTTTTAGACATTCATATTATAAAATATTAATGCTATTAGTAATGTTACCATTTATATGTTAACAATGCTTAGGGAATTCATGGTCTAAGCCACCTCCGCCTGCCAGATACATATAAATTTGTCTGTGTCATTTGTCAACCTGATGTAGGAATCTAGGATAAAAATGGGAAACTGGCAGAATCCTTTGATTCTGCAGATATTCATTATAATTAATACAGTAGCCCTTGTATAAGTAGGTAAACCTTCTCCATTTTTATGAAGTTTATTGTTAGCACTTAAACCCAGTAGACACTTGGAAAAATGATATTTCATTTTTTGTATGTATGTTTGTGTTCTAGACGTCTTATGGCTTGTTAATTTGTAAGAATTATCCTAGGGGTTTTTACACCAACTATAAACAAACCAGTTAGAACACCAACTTTCTGATTCACATTTATGATTCCAGCTGTAGATTTCATAAATGGAGTGAATTTACATTAAAGTTATAATTTGCTTCACAACTTGGTAGAGAATTATTTTGCAATGGTAAAAATAACTGTTTCCTAATGAATACTTTTAGGTTTAACATAAATATATATCTCATTCCAAAATTGCTCTCAAATATTTCATAAGTGAGTCTCCGTAAAATACATCTTATAAAATTCACCACTAATTCATCTTATGGAAAACAGTGTTTCTCCTTTATTCCCAAAACAGAAGAGATCTACAATTGCTATTATTTTAGAACAAGAGGAGAAGAGTAGTTGTATTGTAGATGGAAATATGGAGAATCCAGCTGAACTTTTAACAAACTTTTAGTTGCCATATGCTGAGAGAACTGATTAGAATGCAGATAAACCCTAGAAATAAATTATGTCTGCATCTACCAACTAATGTTAGACCATGGGCCTTGTGTTCAGTGTGTGGAGTAGTGATCCACAGTCTAGAGCCAGCGAAAGAGAGCCAAAGAAAGGTGATCCAAAAGGAAGTCCTCTGAAGTTTTGCTGTAGTGCGATGGCAGGGTACTAACAAATTGAGGAAGGCAGAAAGAGATGAGAAAAAGTTATCCTGGGGGCTCCAATCTTTTATTAGTTGTAAAGGCTGGAAACTGAGCAAAAGTGTAGGGGCATCCAGAAATCCCCAGAAACCTAAAAAGCTGGCAGATGTGGTCTACAGAGTGGAGAGAACAGGAGAGAGAGAGAGTTATCAAGAGATTCTAAGATTTAGTAGCCAGTGATTTGCATTTAAACATAAAAAGAACACGTCAATCTCTCCAATGCTGAGTCTAAGTCAGAATGAAAGGTCGGTTCTAACTTTGCACTAAAAATACTAAAAAGAAATTATGAATTGAGTCAAACAAATATTTTATCAAATTCTTGCCCAGTTACATTATGGATTAAGTCAACTTAGTCCTTGACATTAATAATGCAATGATAGAATGAATATGCGTTTTTCTGGTTTTAAGTATTATTTACTTTAGTCTCTCTTTTTTCTTGTATACTTAAGATCCAGCATAAAACCAAGCACTACAAGACACATAAAGAAGCAAAGAAACGTGACTTACATTCAAGAAAGGATGAAAGCCCAGATATTGGAAATATCCGACTAGGACTTCAAAATAACTATGGCAGTTATATTAAACAAAATATGTAAAAATGCAGGAGAAAATGGGGAATTTCAGTAAATATACAAACATGATTTAAAGAAAACCCAAATGCAGATGTTAGAAATGAAGAATGAGACATCAGAAATAAAAAATTCATCAGATGGGTTTACTATTTGACAATATCAAGTGATATACATTATTCATAATTATATAATATAAAATATATTATTACAATCACAAAAAAGGAGACAAGAAAAAAGACATAGTTCTTGTGAGTTTTCAAAAATTGAAGAAGGATATCAAGCCATTGATTTTTGGAAGCTTAGCAGACCTCAGTGAGGATACATTAGCAATAACAACAACAAAACACAAAAATCTATCGGAATTAAAAAGTAAAAAACCAAAATTGGAGAATGTTACCAGCTTTCTTGGGTTACTATTTGGCTACCCAGCTTTTAATATTCTTAAGTTTTAATTTTATGTCTTATAAATATGAAATAGTTACATTTTGTTTTCCAAATCAGAAACTACAGGTTAGCAAACTACAACCTGTTGGGTAAACCTGGCCTGCCTGCCATTTCTTATGCATGTGAGCATGAAGTAGTCTTTACATTTTTAAATGGGTGAAAATATCAAAGAAGAATAATATTTTATAACATACAAAAATTTGGAATCAAATTTTAGGGTTCATAAGTACAGGTTTATTGGAAGGCAGTGAAGCTCTTCATTCATGTATTGTCTATGGCTGCCTTGCATTACAATAGTAGAGAAGTTATCTTGAAAATGTATGTATGTGACACTCTCATTAATTCATACTAATGCTTGGTACTCTACAAATTGTGCTAACATAATTAAAACTCGGCAGCATTCTAAATTCTACATGTCACTATAACGCAACACTTAATGTATGTTTTATTACTAGTACACAGCCATAAATTCAAAACAAAAAGAAGAAAAGTGACTTCAAATGTTGCATTTTTAAGGCACAATTGAGTACAAATTATTTTGTACTGAATTTGGTAGCAAAGTATCCAATGACAATATATCTGTTCTTAAAAAGATTATGTTGACATTAACAAACTAAGCGTTCTTCACAATATTCTCACAGAAATGCAATATTTAAAAAAAACTAGAAAATTTAAAACAGCATATCTCATCACAGCAGAATTTCTTAACAAAAATAAAAAATTAAACTGAGGCTACAGCCATAATAAAATTTCAAATGCCCCATTTGTTAGCCAAGCAAGAAAAGTCATTTACCAATGACAAGTTATTTAAATCATGTTAGATTAGAGAAGCTGAATAAATGTGTTTAGAGAAAACAAACTTGTTTAATATGATAAGCCTTTTAAGTAGAACAGTTACTTGATGAGTTAAGGACATTGGGAGCAGCATCGATAATCAATTTACTTATTTTTTAAAAACAAATGATTTTGAGTGGCTTTGCTTTCCTCCTGATGAGTTCACAGATGTTGCTGACACTCATCAGTTGTAATTTATTTGATGAGTAACATATATATATATATATGTATATATATATATATATATACACACACACATAAAATGGCATTTTAGGTTTTGGGGTACATGTGAAGAACATGCAAGATTGTTGCATAGGTACATACATGACAATGTGGTTTGCTGCCCTTCCTCCCCATCACCTATATCTGGCATTTCTCCCCATGTTATCCTTCCCCAACTCCCCACCCCCTGCTGTCCCTCCCCTAGTTCCCCCCGACAGACCCCAGTGTGTGATGCTCCTTTCCCTGTGTCCATGTGTTCTCATTGTTCAACACCCACCTATGAGTGAGAACATGCAGTGTTTGATTTTCTGTTCTTGTGTCAGTTTGCTGAGAATGATGGTTTCCAGTTTCATCCGTGTCCCTACAAAGGACATGAACTCATCGTTTTTTATGGTTGCATAGTATTCCATGGTGTATATATGCCACATTTTCCCTGTCTAGTCTATCATTGATGAGCATTTGGGTTGTTTCCAAGTCTTTGCTATTGTAAGTAGTGCCGCTATGAATATACGTATGCATGTGTCCTTATAATAGAATGATTTATAATTCTTTGTATATACACCCAGTAATGGGATTGCTGGGTTAAATGGAATTTTTATAGATGTTGAGAAAGCTTGAATCCAGTACAACCTGAAATGGACTCTGCTGGTACAACTGAGAATAAAAATACATATGGAGCAGGGAAAGGCTTATTTGGACAAACTTAAAAAACACGTGAAAATGTAAAGGGTTTAAAGGCCACCATTGCCCACTTTATTATTCACCAGCAGGTATTTGAGGAAAATGCTAAAATCTATTATGTTTTATTGAATCAGTCATGTCAACAATGAACTTCATTCCCTCTCATGGACACAACCATTGTCAGTTTTGTGAATTTGACTGAAATGAAAACTGAATAACTTGACTCTCCCTATTGCACATTTCAATAGCTTAACAGTGGTCAAGTTTTATTGTAATATTTTCAGCTCAGAGTTGATGCAGAAACTTTTCTGGAAGGAAAGAAATGCCCTCAACCACTATTATCAGAAAATAAATAGCATTAAATTAGTTTTGGTGCAGATTTGATGTTTTGTAATGAGTTCAACATAAAACTGCAGGGTCAAACAGTATTCAAATGTGAAACGTGCACTGTAGTAAAGTTATTTCAACAACTTAAACACTGCTTGAGTCACAGTCAATGTCGGGCTACTTTATGCACATGTTCTCAAGAAGTCAGATCCTTATTCCCACCAAATTTTGCACGAGATAGATTTTCCAAATTCAAACTAGTGCAAAGTAAATTTCATATTTCGAAATTCATTTTAATTATGCTATTGAGGAGCTTCTGCCTAATTTTCAATTGGAAGTGTTAATCTGCAATATAATAATTGCTTAAAGGCAACAATCAAGAGCAAGAATCTAATGGAATTCTGTAAAAATGTATTTACTTAAAATAATTTGCTTGTTGATTGATAATCAATATTTGGCAGGATCTATGTGAGAAAGTATTTTCAAAGAGGACATATATAAAATATCATTACAGGATACCATTAACAGGTGAACATATGCAGTTGTTTTTGATGAGATGGAATCACTGATTCTCAATTAGGTGTTATATTCCTTTCCAAAATTCCATTACTCATAAGTAGACCTGTATTACAAAAAAATACAGATCTACTATTATTATGTTTTTAATTTCATCAATAAAAGTTTGTGAAGAATGATTTTCTCTCTAGCATCTCTAGCAATGTAAGTATCTATATAATATCATCAATTTCATCTCTTGGCTTACAAAGCCAAAAACATTTACTGTCTGGTCTTTTACAGAGCAAATTTGTGGAACTCTGTCCTCAAGGAAGTTTCAAAAGCAATATCTCAACAGGTGGAAAATTTTAGGTAGACTTTTGTATCTAAACAATATACAGTTATCAAAAATATGTAATCAAAATGAAAATTTCCACTGATTTACTGACTTAATTCTTCTACTTCCAAAGTGAGGACTCATTTTCTACATTCTTTTTTGCTTCAAACTTTATTAATAAAGGACAACATAAAACAATTAAACACAGATCGTAGCACTCCACAATGTTATTCTTACTTCAATCGAAAGAACTTACAGTATGTAGAAATGATTTCTAGTTGCTCTCTTCTAATTTTTTCTAACTAGAAAGCAAATTCCAGAAGAGTGGGATCTTACCTCTCTTGTTCAGCTCTGTATTCCCAGAACCCAGAACCATCTCTGAATAGAGTAGCCTTGAAATACAAATTTGTTGAATAAACGAACAAAGAAAAGAATGAGATTATTTAAAATGTTTCTTAGTAAAAAATATGCATAGCACTATATTACGAAAACACTCCCTAACTTTACAACTCATGCTTTTCCATGTGTTGACTTTGGCATTCAGAGTGACAGATTATTTGTTTTGCATTTGTGTTGTATTTTGGGTCTGGTTGGTTAAACACATGTAAATAAGCATTTTCAATAAATTCTCAATATGTTATCCATAATGACTACTTTCCTTCCTTACTATGATATTCTTCTTCCTCCATTTTTTTCCTTCCTCCTGCTCATTTTCTTCCCTTGGGGTTAATATTGAGTTTACCCTTTCTGAGTTAAAACAGTATAAGCTAAAGCCCAGTGAAAGAGGTAGATCAATTATGATAAAAATCTATCCTAAATAGTGGTAGTTAAATGTGTTGTTAATAGGGAATTAGAAGGACTAAGGTTTGAAAGGAAAGTAATTCTGTAATGCTGAAAAATAATCCCTTCCTTGAAGCTATAAGAAGATAGCATGTCTTAGCAGAAGAGTAGTGATCTGAATGGAGATAAAAATGGGGAAAAAACATTTATAATTGTTCATCCCTTATCTAGCACTGTCTATAGGACAGTGAGCTAAGAATATGCTAGTCTCTAAATGAGTATTTTCTACTATGCTCAACTCATATTTTCAATAAATATTTTGTGATTCTTTTGTTTTGGGGACGGCACCTTGGTACCAAGAAGAAGAGTCACCAAAGAG
This sequence comes from Cacajao melanocephalus, assembly GCA_963573385.1. Taxonomy (NCBI): domain Eukaryota; kingdom Metazoa; phylum Chordata; class Mammalia; order Primates; family Pitheciidae; genus Cacajao; species Cacajao melanocephalus. The sequence continues at coordinate 33,028 of CAUYLG010051739.1, read as the reverse complement.
AGGCTTGAGTCTTATTCAAAAATGATGAAGCTTCATTTTACAATTAATAAGTTGGTGCTTTTACCTGTCTCATGAGTGACTTCTCTGAGACTGAATTAATAAAAGTGTTTTAACCTATGGAGTCAAGGCATACCCTGGCATTAGAAAACCACAGCAAGAAAACATCATTCTTGGAACACATTACTAATCTCCTTCTATGAGATATTTTCTCCTTTAGAAAATCAACAAAATGGCACCATATGACAATACTGGAAAGGGTTACAATAAATGCACCTCTTCTTCCCCTGGGGAAAATACTACTTTTACTGTCTCTGAGTAAGTTGAGTAAGTTGACTCTTAATATGTCTTATTGTGGTATCAATGATAATTCCTGGACACCAATGTTATCATGATTACCTTTATATCAGTAATGAAACATATGGTAATGAATGAGATGTACTTGTGTTGAGAAGTATAAGAACTGTATGAATCAAGTAACTTTCATGGACAAATCATTTAAAACACACTTGTACTATCTGTTTAGCACTTAAATACAAACTCAAAAGAAAGTTTATTCAGACAAAATACAGTAACAGCTGCACTGTAAAAGATTTCATATTTTCTATTCAAAGTAATATGTATTTGTTATTCTCCTATTATGTTTCGAACGTACCACATCAAGAAAGGCAACTTCTCTTTCTTGATGTGGTGAATAATGCTTTATGGCAGATTCAGAGTATATATCAGAATATGCATAAAACAATAGAGCATGCAAACTAGCTGCTTCTATACTCAGACTCCACACTTAAAAACATTTGCCTATTAAATTAAATACATCCCTCTTCCCTTAGGTGTCCACAGAAAGGAAATTTTGTTTTAAATATGATTGTATTTAAATTAATGTCTAATGATAGGATTGATGCTAAGTATTTATTTGAGTACTTGTTTATATCTTTCTCTGAGATACATTTAAGAACAGAAAGAATAATGTCAAATAACTAGCACTCTTTAGTTTTTATTATTTAAGAAAGATCTACCTGTCTTTTTCACTTCAGATTTTTATGTTTTTATCTATTTAGGTCGGCAGTTGGCATGTCAGATGTATTTCTTCCATATTTTTCTTGAAACAAAGCAAAATCAAATTTGATTCTAGCTGTACATCCATTTAAATATCACTTCAATAGATCCTCATTTATTTTTGGAATTATATCATTGCTTAGCTGGACATGGTAGTCTTTTGAAGTAAAGAGATCCTGCCAATCTCAGCAGATAGTTGATCTTTCTATTATGTCTCAATCCTTTTATAAGCCTTCCTTAATATTGTTCTCTATATATGCTAGTCTTATTTGAAAGGAGAGAAATTGTGGGCTCAAGTGCCCGAGTAATCTATTTTTCCAGTCTCATCTTAAATTTCCACTCCTCTTCTCCAAAAATGCTTCCAATGTGAGTTCCAAATCCTAGCCTTTCTTCTTTGATAATAGCTTTTCCTTATCTACAGTGGTATTAAAGTCCATTTTCTCTTTGCTCCCACTGCAGAATTTCTTTAAGTGTATATTCACCTTGTCTTTTTTAAGCACTATTACAAGGTAACATATAATTCAGTGTTCAGACTTCTGACATTAACAATAATCCATAGCATAGTAGAGGAGTTAAATGTAAAATTCAAGGTCCCCGAGTGGCAAGGAAAATAGTAGCTATCAACTGCTTGACTTTGAATAGAAATGTATAGAGCTGTTCCTCAGTTTCTGAATCAGAAACTAATAGCTGACTTGAAAGACCTCACATTTTTTGTTTGCAACATAAATGGTTATCTATTGAAATCTCAATGCCCTTTAAGAATGTAGGGTAAACATCAGCAGATCTCCTCAATAAAAACAAAGCAGTAAATATTTTAGCTTTGTGATTTATATGATCTCTGCTGTACCTACTCAACTATGCCATTACAAACATGAAAGCAGCTGTAGAGAATATTGAAAGGAATTGATATGGATGTGTTTTAATAAAACTTTATTTATAAAAGCACATGTCAGACTGAATTTGTCTCACTGGTTGCAGTTTGCCAATCCTGGGATGGAGTTTTTTATGGAGAAATTATTGTCCAGAGACACACTAGACCTCTCCCTCTCAAGGCTGAGGAAAATTTTTCATTAAGCTAACATGCATAGCCCCTTCCAGGGCCAAGGTGTGTATGTGTGTGTGTGTGTGTGTGTCTGTGTGTGTGTGTGTGTGTGTGTGTGTGTCTGTTCGTGTGCCTGTCTGGGTGCATGGATGTATGTGTGTATACAAAAAGATATACACTTATATACTTGTGTGTATACACACATACCTCCATATATATACATAGAGAGGGAGAAATAATTAAGTGCACTGATTAAAACTGCTGTCACTTTCAACTATGAATCGACTTTACCTACCTCATCTTTTTTGGTGATGTTTTAATGGTCATAGACTTTTTTTTTTTAGTTCAAATCAAATGAAAATTAGTTTGGGAAACATTTACTTTGCATTTGTACTTACATGTATTTCAGTTACTCTTCTATATGAGTCTGGGTACAATCAAAAGACAAAACTCATGCTGCAGTTAAAGGTGGAAGTTTAATATGAAGCATATTTAATCTAAAAGGAAAGAGAAAATACAAACATGTTAGCAGTGATTCAGTAGTGTTACAGGACTGAGGGAGACTACCCAAGAGAGGACAAAGCTGGACTGGAAGCCCCCTCTTCAAGTCGCCTGGAGACTTCTCTGGAGAAAGTATGGTTGCAGCTCACTGGGTAGTGGAGAGTTTCTGTGGGTTGCTAATGCCAGTGCAGATTCAAAATCGCCAGGCAGTAGGAGGCAATCCTTCAGAGTACAAGCACTTGGTACCCTTCATGCTGTTTTGTCACTTCACTCATATGTACTAAATTAGTTTAATCAACTAAAATAATCATGTAGTAAATAAACTTTGTGAAGACAGAGTTATTCCCTCATCCTTTCCTATTTTCTCCAGCACTTTGCAAAGATCATGACGTGTGTACAGGAGTCAGACGTGTTTTAAAAGCTTAGCACATGTGTTTTTATTGAGGGGGCTATGGAATATTAGTCACCAGACTCCGGAATGCAGGAGAAGTTATGTTACATAACAGAATACTATACAGACACACAAAAAGAACATGACTATGTCCTTTGCAGGAACGTGGTTGGAGCTGCAGTCCGTTATCCTTAGCAAACTAACGCAGGAACAGAAAACCAAATACCACATATAAGCGGAAGGTAAATGATGAGAATACATAGACACATGGCAGGGGACAAGAAACGCTGGGGTCTACTTGAGGGTGGAGAGTGGGAGGAGGGAGAGGAGCAGGAAAAATAACTACTAAGTACAGGGCTTAGTACCTGGGTGATGAAATAATCTGTATGACAAACCCCCCATGAACAAATATACCTATGTAAGAAACCTGCACATGTACCCCTGAAATTAAAAGTTGAAAAAAAGACAAAAGCACAGCAGCTGAAATCAAGAAACAAAACTCTTTCCTGTTTGCACTGTCTCACTCACGCCTGCTACTTAAAAAAGTTTAACATTGCGCCAGCTGGCAAAGAAACCATATTTAAAGGGCCCAGCTTCATTTCCACAGAACAGGGAATGAAGAGTTATTTTGGAGCCGACAGGCAATCAAGTAACCAATGGCATCCTCCTGTGTGTGTTAAAATTATTGTTTGACATTCTGACTGAGAATGGCCTTCAGGGGTACCCCTAATCCCCCCTTGCCTACCTACTTTGTGTCATGTTATGAAAGTGCTTAGCCAAAGGACGCAGTGTGATTTCTCTATGTCCTGTGCTACCTGCTACCCAAAATATGTGGATGGTGGAGGGAAAATATGACTGCGGCCCTAAAGACCTGGAGACTAGTCAAATTCCTTTTTCTATTTATTGGTTTTATTAACTTATAATCTTAGAATTAACTTCTGGTAATGTACCTTTTTTGAGGGAATAGAATTACAAATTCTGAGAAGAATTCCTCTGCTGACTGCACCTGGAAAGGAAAGGATGATTAAGATGTCGGGTTGTCAGTTATGAAATAGGCTTAATAATTTTTCAGGATTTTCCAGCTTTTACAATATATCTTTAAAAAATAATGAGTGATATTTTATTCTAAAAAAATTAAACAAAGGCCCACCTAGTATTTATGACGTTTGAATTCTTTTCCTTAAAGTGAACTTCAAAAATTATAAAAGTGTCAGGTCTCCAAAATTTTAGATCCATGCCCACAGAAAATATGACAATAAAATAATGAAGCTAGGTATTTTGACAAAAACAAGGCATTAAACTCTTGCAGAGAGAATTTTTAAAAGATCTTTTTTACAAATTTCGAACAATGAAATATAGGATTACGTATGTAAATCCCAAGATTATTGCTAGCAAAACCAAAATGACTCATTTCCATAAATGAGAATGATGAGAATGCATATCTATTGTATGAATTTGTTCTTTATCCGTTTTTTGGACTTTTTTGTACTGCCTTGTCATTTCACTCACATGTATTAAATTAGTTTAATCAACTAAAATAATCACGTAGTAAACTTCGTGAAGACAGATTTTTTTTCCCCCTCATCCTTTCCTATTTCCCCCAGCACTTTGCAAAGATCATGATAATAAGCAATTGCTTAATTAATGGGTGAATTACTGCATCATCTATCTGTCCTTACTAGTGAGTTAAACGTACAGTTTCTAGTTTCCAGTCTTTCTAGGTTCTAGTCTTTCACTTAAACAAAGGTATGTGATTATATATCCCTTGAGATCCTATTCAATTCAAACTGAGACCATTACTTTCTTTTATGATTCAGAATGGGGCTATAGCAGATCGGAATATTAAACTATTTTTTTATATTTGTTTCATTGTTCCCAAAGCTCTTCTTTAAAATTATATTGCCACAAGTTAAATAGTTTCTTCTTTACATTTTTTATAAGATAAAATAATGAGCTGAGAGAAAATATATAACAGATTCAAGATCTTATCATTGATTATAAAGGTAGGTATTTGAAATGTAACCTTAAAACATGGAGATTTAAATATACACTTACTTAATAAACTGAATTATACAGAGGCCCTGCATTCTGTTATGTTTATTCATGTATATTCTGTTAGAGAATTACTATATTCTTGAGATTGGTATCTGAGGGACTCTTTCAAAATCCTTTTCATAATGGACTGTCCTTCCTCCATCCCTCCAACCTTGTAACATGTCTACACAGGAATAATTTCAGACTACTTCATTCCCAGGATTGCAAACAGAAATGTTATTATGTCTAGAGAAATTATCTTCCTTATAAACAGGGTAATGGAAATTTTTTCAGCAATCTCTCCAAAGCGTTTCAGAATCTCTGCTCCACAGTTTATCTTGCTATTTAGTTTCCTAGAGACAAGTGACAGATATAGCTTAATCTGCTTAAAACACAAGTCACTATTGTGCTTTGGTGAAATGTCTGAACTCTCTCTTTGCATTTTTTGGTCTTACATGACACAAAACAAGTATATAAAAGAGAATAGCACAATTCCATTGACATTCATGGGTGGTGATTATTTTAGATGATTTTATGTGCCAAACACAAAGCAGAACATGAAGTAGAGCCAGATGACTTAAAGATCATTGCCTTCTCAAAGGTCATCAAGCAGGAGCGCTAGAGAGACTGAAACCTGCCAATTTAAGCAGGTCTACTTTGATGCTTGAGTGCTATGGAATTTAATGTGTGAGTAATTCAATGATGCTTTTCTACTTGCTTGTATTAAATCACTTAGTGCCTGAAATTTAAGTAGTTCAGGGTTGAACAGCTTTAAGGAAAATTAAAACTTGCTTGCTAAGTTATTTTTGTTAAAGATCAGAGAGGGCAATGACATCATGTTCATAGTAACAGTGAAAACAACAATAATGGCTAATAACTCCTGACACTGCTCTAAATGCTAACACATTCAATTAACTATACATTCTCTACTAAATAGTGAGAGGAGGGTATTCATCTAGAAACAGATCTGTAACTTGTTCACTATCGCTCATATCACAAATAAAATCTTGAGGTGTTTAGCATTGAAGATGAACTAAACCAAAAGTCCAAATGTACTCTCTCATTAAAAATTAATGGCCTGATTAAAATACCTTTATTATACATTGTTACATAAAAGAGACAATAGAATGTATAGGGCTGTATGTAATATTTCTGACTTTTACATGAATGATCTGACCTTCTCTTCCATAATTGTTTGAGATTCTGCTAAGCTTGTGTGGCAGAAAGTGAATAGAATTAAAAGATATATATTACATTTTGGCTGTCCCATTAACATATTTTATTTTATTTCTAAGTAGAAATAGTCATTTAATTAATAGGTACCCATGTTTTTCAGATTCAATTTTTTTAATATGGAGGAAATATATTTTATTACGATTATAACCATTTTCTTAAAATAACTTCAGAAATGGAAAAGTGTTTCCCAAATGTTGCAAATAGTTCTTACATACCCTTTGCAGAGCTTTTCGGGATGTTAACATTTGTCATTTTAAAGTACTGGAAACAACCTAAATATTCATATATAAATCAGAAGTTGAATGATAGATCCACTCAGAAGAGAACTTTGCAGCTCCAAATAAGAAGAAACATATCCATAAAGATATGAAGTCAATTCTGCAATATATTTTAAGTGAGAAAAGTACAAAAGAATAGCTAGCTATAGTGTATGCAATTTTTATAATAAAGACGTATAATAAAATATACACGTGTCTGGTAATTTAGGCGAACATAAACACAGGAATGATAAAAGAGACTACATAGATTGGTTACCTATTGTGGCAGATGAAAGCTGGGTAAAAAGAATGGGGAAATTAGAATAGGTAGACAGGATGAGGGAAAGTAACAGTTCCATTGGTTCAAATCTACTTCATTGTCTTTCAAGTGTATTTTATAGTTTTCATCACAGAGCTTTTGTGCATCTGTTCTTAATTTTATTTCTAAGTGTTTAATCTTTTTGTTTGCTGTTGTATACAGAAATGTTTCCACAATTATTTCTCATACATAGGAGGGGGTTTTATTTGTGTAAGTGAATTTTATAGCAGGCTACCTTATTGAATTGTTTTATTGCTTCAGGTAGTTTTATCATTGGTTCTGTACAGCTTTTTGAGTATATCATCATATCGTATCTTTTAAAACAATATTTTTAATTCTATATATTTTTGTTTTTGACAAATCTTATGCTTCTTTTTGAATTATTTTGTTCAATTGTATGGGCAGTTGCTTCTACAATATTGAATGTTAATGAGGTCAGTGAACATCTTTGCCTAATTCTGAATTTTCATCAAAAAACTCTAGTGTTTCTGATTAAGCATAGCACTGGCTTTTCAAATAAGTATTGTGTGTGTGTCTATATATATATATATATTTATTATTATTCATCATGTTAATTATCTATCAATTCTTATATTCCTGAGAGTTTTAAACCATGATTGCATTTGACATTTTGGCAAAGACTGTTTCCACATTGAGCAAGATAATTATATGGTTTTGAAATTAGATTTATTAATATGGTATATGATATTAAAGGATTTCCTAATATTGAATCAACTTAGTATTCCTGGAGTAAGTCTCATTATGTCATGGTTTATTATTTTATTAAGGTAGAGTTGGATTCTGCTTTCAAATATTTTATTCATTATCTTTGAATTTATATCCACAAATGAAATTTCAGGTTTTGTCCAAGATGGAGTCATAAAGACTGATTTTAACTTTTCTCTTGAGAAAACAAAACAAACAAAAAATTGCCTAAAATATATGAAACAGTGGTTTTTAAGGTATCAGACATTAGCTGATGAAAAATATTGGCTCTTGAGAGACACAGAACAAATGAAGGAAGCCCTATTTCTGCCAAATGTACAAATGTACTGCTGAGAGAATATCCCAAGGTCACAGGGGTCAAGGACAAAGCCAGATGAAATCTAACACTTGGGCTGTGGCTTCTCCCCTCTTCCCAGTCAGCTCCACTGGGGGAAACTTCTCAAGTTTCTCCCAACCTTCCCATGAGTGCTTAGTGGGGTTTCTGGAAGAAACACTTGCAAGGGGTGAAAAATCCTGTATTTCTATGACCTTCCAAATCTTCATATTTTCACATTATCACACAATCTGGCTTTACAATTTGTGATAAACATTTAGTTCAATCTTCTTACTGTCTTACATGGCTTCTGTCCCAGATAAGCAGGTGCTCAGGTTCTGTGTCTCTCTGATGGTGCCTGTTTCTGTCCAGGTTTTGGGTTAATTACTGGCCAAACAATCTCACTGCTCTGATAGGCTGAAAATAAATTAATGCACATTGTTCAACATTTATTCTTATAAGAGTGACAGTGACACTTTTTGCAGATCTCTACATATGTAACATTTAACTTGAAATCCAAAGCAAAACAAGTTTAACAGGAAATTTATGCATTATAACATTCAATAATTCTGGTGTCATAAACTGTAATAAATACACTCAGAGTTTTGCTATGTGATCTAGTTATGCTGTGTTTGATTATATATAATGATGGTTTCATGACAGTAATTCCCTGTCCCTTTCCCCATAAAGCTACTTTTTTGTTTGTTTATGAATCATCTCCCTACCAATGCCATCATTTTTGTGAAAGAATACACTATTTATAGGAACACACATTGAGTGACCATTTCCACCAACATTAGATTTCTCCTGGCTTGCCTCTGACATTTGCAATGCCTTTCTCTCCAATTAACTCTATCAGATCATTGGAGTTCCCCCATTCTAATAGTTTTCTTTTTCTCCGTCTTGCCTTGAAACCATATAATCCGAGCACTTCCCAGATCTCACCTTTTCTAGAAGGTGATTATGCCAACTGAAGATAATCAATAACACTTTTAAATGACTTTTTACCAGCTGAGGCACATTTTTCAATTAATCTTCAGTTCATATTAAAATTCTGTTAATTAATAATTTTGTTATAATAACTCTCTACAACCTTTTCTACATCTATAAACCTGATTCTTCATCTAATTATCTCAAAATCATTTTTGCAGTTTTAAACTTCTACAATTCTTATTTGAAATCTAAAAATAGTAAAAACCAATATATTATCTGTGAAAGTTTATTTCATACTGGGGAATTCAATGCTTGAACTGTTTTAGTAAATAATTATTGTAAAATGCCAGAAATGTTAAATACAAAGTTAGCTATCAAATGCCACCTAGACATAATCCTATGCAAATATATATTAGCATCTCATTTCAGGTAAGTTTCTGATCCTTCTCAATGTGTTCAGATCTTTTTTTCCTGGAATAAGCTCCCTGCAGTCTGAGACTCACAAAGAACTGTTAGAATAAGTGGAACAGATCTAGAAACAGGGTCTCTATTATGAAAGGCAGTGGTACCGTAGAGGAAACCTGGAACAGAAGAAAGGATAGAGAGAGGAGAATCCTAGCTGAGGAGAAAAGATGCTGAAAAATTCAAACAAATATACACTAGGCTTTTTCATAAGGTTGGCTGAAATTAGTTCAGCTTGAGGCCATGGCGTAGACATTTCTGTGATTTTTAAGTGTGACTCTAGATAGCTTAAGTAGGATGCATGATTTATTTGGTGCCAACACTCCATTTAATTTTTTACTCACAAGTAGCTTTAGGTTTTGAAATACTTCTCTGGGCTCAGTTTTGACTAGTTCCCTCTGCTTTTACCCCTCATCATGGGTGTACATGGATTCTGGGCCAGGATGTGCTGCCGGCAGGGAGGCCGTGATGTCTTACTCCTTATCGTAGTGAAACGTAATACATAAGGCGACCTGGGGCATATGCACATTTGGGGATTGCAAAGAGTTGGTTTACTTTATGTGGAAGTGGTGGTACATTGAATTTAGGAAAGATTCGTATTGTTCTTCATTGCATATACTGGCTACAGCTTTCTTGAAGAATTCCTGAAAAAATTCAGTTAAAAGATCACCACAAATGTTGGCAACAAATATTTTTAATTCTCTATTCCACTATTTTATTCTTTCATTAAATGTGAAAGATTAAAACATAAGCAATTAACAAAGTATGTAATATGTCATATTTGGACTTGAAAGCAATTTGCAGATCTCTCTCTGATGATGAATTTAGAAAACCAACATCTTTAGTAGTGTTTGTAATAGCATTATGTACATAATATACTTTTTAATATTTCTTTTGGTGGTAGAACACATGCCTTATTTTGAAATATATGCAAAGTATTGGTTAACACTAGCAAAATATATATAATTGCTGACATCACAGGGTGAAACTAAATCATTTTTACTTTAGTTTTACCATCTAAAAATGATTCAGGAAAAGCAGCATAGTGCTCAATTTTTCCATTGTGTTAATTCTTATATACATTTAGGTGCTATGTAACATGTAGGTTATTGAAAATACAGCTAATTTGTTATTTTCCTAATATTTAATTGGTTACTTATAAAAACAAAAATAAATTACTAAAATTATCTACATTCAATTTTTTTCTATCTAAATCTTAGACTTGTGTCATTTTCTCAGCTATTTTTTCTCATAAAAAATCAATCTACTATTTTGCTGTTGCAGAAAAAAATGCTGTAATGCTAGGACACTGGATAAGACATTATGTCACATTTACCTTATGTAAGAAAAAGTATTAAAAGTAATGAAGGTATAAAATGAATGAGAAACAGAGAATGGAGTAGTATACATGGACTGCTACTAAGTGAATACGAGCAAGGTGCTGAGGAAAAAAACCTATCTAATTTTATATAATGTAAACATAGACCTATGTGTTCTATTCATCTATTTTAATAAATAACATTAACTTCAATTTAAGTCATCTCTTAGAACTATATGTTCTTAAATCAAATGAAGTCAAGAAAAATTTACTAACTGCCTGTTATGAGCAGATACTGTGAGAAGTCCAGCAAGAAAGAAGCTGGAACATTTGTCCTTGGAGAGCTTATAATTTAATAGAGCTTCAAAGAACCAGTGACTGGATTAAAATAGAGGCATCATAGTTGTACATGTTAGGTCCAGGCTGAGAATAAATGTAAAATAAAGTAAAGGATGCAAAATGAACAGGACTTATTGCTTATTAGAAAATTGTCTTCTTTTAATCCCAGCTCTTTGGGAGGCTGAGGTGGGTGGATCACCTGAGGTTAGGAGTTTGAGACCAGCCTGGCCAACGTGGTGTAACCCTATCTCTACCAAAAATACAAAATTAGCCAGGTGTAGTGGCACAAGCCTGCCGTCCTGGCTACTCAGGAGGTTGCGACAGGAGAATTGCTTGAACCAGGGAGGCAGAGTCTGCAGTGAGCCAAGATGGCGCTACTGCACCCCAACCTGGGCAAGACAGAGAGAGTCTCTGCTTCAAAAAGGAAAAAATGAAAAATAAAAGGAAAATTGTCATAAATGCAAAGAAATACTATAATGGAATTCCACCTATAGACTTAAATTATGTGAACTTTGCTTGGAGAGTTTTATAGGGAAACATCCATCCTTACTTTAAATAAGTGTGTGAAGCCCAAACAAGTTAAAAATGCCACAGTTTTAAGGCTCACTCATTGAGGTGTTAGAGATGCCATTTTTGGAAATTACAGCTGGAAAATGAGAGAAGTCGTCTCACTTTTATATATTCTCAGTGAATCAGTGAATTCTGTAGTTTAGAGTCAAATTGTAAAGAAATGTTTTTGAGTAGGCAGAAGAAACTATAACTATTTCACTATAATAAAAAGAAAGCATGCAATTTAGAGATCATAAAATTGAGCTGAAACCTGTAAGAACTAATTACATTCTAATGCTCTTACATTTATTTCATGTCTTGCCCATATGTACCACAAAGAAATAAAATAGGAGTCATGGAATTTCAAAAAGTTAACGTGTGCAGAAATGTCAGACTCAGGTATTACCAATATTAATAATGTGAAGAACAATGAGCCTAAAATTGCCTCAGAACAGTTGCAAATATGGAGAACTGAAGAAAGATAGCATAGCCTGTTGGACTCAAGTACGTATATTTCTATTGCATTACTTAATGATTTCCAGAAGATAAACATACCTGACATCCATCCATGTCTTCCTATTGCAATAGGTGTCTGACTACTATTTGCCAGACATTGGGTTATTCGGGACAAATACTGTAAGAGATACAATACCTTTCTCCAAAGTGTTTGTAGTTAAGTGCAGATTATCTTCTCCTGCAATTTTATTACTTTGTGACAAGTAGTGAATACGGTCGTCAACAACAACAACAACAACAAAAAAGGAAGGATAATGAAAGCACTAAAGGAACACAGTTTAGCCTCTGACAGAGAGAAGCATAATAAGACAGGGCTTGTCATAAGAAGCAATTTCAGTAATAATTCTTAGAATAATTATTCAGGAGAAGAAGAAAAGCGTAGGTAAGGACAAAGAGACAAAAAGTCAACATGAGGGAAATGATTGAAGTCCCAGAAAATAGAAGAGTGGAAACAAAGACACAGGATGAATAATGTTTAACCCATTTAAGGAAAAACAACAATAAACCAAAAACTCAACTATATGACAAAGAAATCTCAACCAATCTGGGTAGAAGGAATTAAATCTAAAGTGATGGTAAGTAAAAAGCACAAGAAGATGGGAATAAGTCCAAATATATCTATAATCAAAAAAATGTGTTCAGGTGAATTTGATCTATTGGAAACATACTTTTAAGGTTATCCAAAAGGCAGTTGAACAGTTATGGCTAAGAAATGATCCAACCCTGGTAGTAAAATAATTGGACAGGCTAAAAGTTAAGACCTCCTCCTGCAACCAAGCATTTGCTCTCTTCGTTTTACTTATCTGTTCCAATAATGCTTCCTCACTAGGGAGCCTTACTGGACAAGGCCTTTTAGCCCCAGTTGTGGGACAGTCATTGAGTAAAGACAATGGGGTCTAGGTCAAATAATAATGCCTTTATACAATGTGTATCTAGTTACATAGCTGAGCTTGCACCAACATAATACATGATTCTTTATGTTGATGACAATTTTGTGAGATCTTTCTTTTTTGTTTTTTTACTCATCTGTTTTTAAAGATGCATTCTAATTCTATGCGTTTAAAATATATTTAAATGAGGGGTAGAATTAGTAATATCTCCTTGCTTGAACTGTTTTTCTCTTCCATCAAGTAATTCGTTTATGTAAAATCTAGAAGGTGCTACATGGAAGATAAATAATTCAAATTGTTCAACTGCTAATGATTCCCCTCAAACAGTGTTTAGTTTTTCTTTCAAAGCAAACATTGGAAAATATTCAGCTGTAACCCTAGGAAATTGAGTACTCAATGCGTAGCACATATAAGCTCATGACTTCTTCCTGAACTTCTTCCAGCCCTTGGAAGGGTTATCCAAGCTGTGAAGTTGACTGTGTTGTCATGCAGAAGTTATTTGTGATCTTTGTTATGCTTCAAGAGTTGGGGATCTAGTGATAGCTCACACTGCCCAGGAAGAAGTCTGGAAGTGGGAGTTTTAGTGTTGAAGGGATGCTTGGGGTTTTAGTTTATGGTTGATTTGTTGTTCAGTGTTGCAGTTTATAGATCAATATATTTTACCATATTGCGATAGGTAGATTTATTTGCCAATATCATAAAATGATGTACACCAGATGGTTATTTTCAATGTGAGTGTAATTCTGTGATATGTGGATCATAAAAGAGATACTATAAAACCAGATTAATGAGATAACTTTGGTTAGGTAACCATATTCATAGCTAAGTACCTGTTCAATCAGTATATTGATGAAAGCTTGTTGAAAACTTTGCTTCTATTTTATTTTATTTTTTACTCAATTTTGAACATTTTTCACAAAAGACCATTTTTGATTTATTTGAATGGAACTCATAGTATGCGACAACATGGATCAGGATTAAAATAAACAGGCTGTTCTATCTTTGAACAATAGTGGCTCATGACCCTCATTAAGGAAAACGCAAGTAAACAAAGAATTACATAGATCAGAATTATAGAGCCAGTGTACAACTATCATATCCTTTGAAGATTACGTTTTTTTCCTTTTCTGGAATAGGAAATCAAGGAAAAAGTGTTGTTTGCATAAGATCCAAAAAACATAGGTAGCTACATAATTATTTTCCTTTACCATTATATCCAAGTATGCATGTCTAAGAGATTTTGAATGTAAGTGCTCTCTTTTATTTTATTTTACTATGAATTTGTTAATATTTTGTGACTTTCTTCTTACATAATTAAGTTACAATGTTTTAGTATTTGCTCTTTGACTAGTATAGAATAGAAATGACTCAATGAGATATATAGAAATTATAGGAAGAATCTATATGGGGCTTTACATTTTTGATTGCCCAAGTATTTCACAATGAGGGATAATCCAATTCATCATCAACAAATTTATTATTGTTTATTTAGTAGTTTATGTAGCTCTATAGTAGGGATTCATTAAAAAAGAAGGCTATTAAGGCCGGGTGCAGTGGCTCACACCTGTAATCCCAGCACTTTAGGAGGCCGAGGCGGGCCGATCACCTGAGGTCGGGGATTCGATACCAGCCTGACCAACATGGAGAAACCCCATCTGTACTAAAAATACAAAATTGGTCAGGCATGGTGGCACATGCCTGTAATCCCAGCTACTCGGGAGGCTGAGGCAGGAGACTCACTTGGACCAGAGAGACAGAGGTTGCAGTGAGCTGAGATCACACCATTGCACTCCAGCTTGGGCAACAATAGCAAAACTCCATCTCAAAAAAAAAAAAAAAAGATAGCTATTAAATAAGCAATATTTATAATTATAAGTGCTATTTTATTCTCACAGCGTTGACACCATTTAAATATGGTACATTTCATTAAATATGCATACATATTAATATTAGAAACTCACACTTTCTGGCACTGTGTTAGTTTTGTATTCATTTTTCTTGTGCATGACATCGTTTGTCTACTTTTTGTATGATACGAATATGTAAGCTGCTTATCGATTTTGTGAACTGGATATATGCTTTTAAAAAATCTAAGGCGACTGTTTTGCAACAATGACAAATATACCTTTTGACTTCCAATGTCATTCATAGAAGCCACAAAATATTTCCCAAATACTGTATAAAATATAAATGTTTTCTATTTATATGCTTAGAAGTATTGTACAGAGAATACTGACTTGGTGTGAAATTGAAACACACTTTACCAGTGAACCAACTAGCCACAGTCCTGATTTGTTAAAAATCTGTATATTAATAATAACAAAACATATCACATTATTTTCTAATAATGCAAACCATGGTGAATCTTTAGGCTGGTTGCATGGGATTAGGTTGAAGTCTACATTGGTTAACTGTCTGCATGACAAAGCCACTCTTTCTGATTTTGTCTGCTACTCATTCTTCTCAACTTTCTATTATTTTCGCACTTCATGGATTCTTGGGAACCATCTTTAGCAAACCTCTTCGTTACAACTGTAGCCTTGGTTTAGATGACAAGGGTAACCACTTCTCAGGAGCATCTGTATTGTATGTAGCATAATTCATAGTTGAAGATATAATAAGAAAGAAGAAAGGATAAAGCTTAAACAGGAAAATGACTGCAAGTGTTATAGTATATACAAATGAAAATGTGTGTGATAACTAAGACAATGCTGTTAAAACCTTAGTCTAAAGCTTATCACATTATTGAAATAATTTTTTCATATAAGAGTGAATCATATATGACAAAACAGACACTAAAATTACAGTAAGATTTAGATCCATTTAAATAAATATGTGAACTAAGGAATAAATGTAGAAAATATATTTTTATTTCAAAAAATATGTTGAAACAGGTTTTAAAATGGATATGAAATATTCAATTTTTCTTCCTCAAAGTCAAAAATTCATACAGAAAAAACAATAAAAAATATAATTTTAAGTCCTTTAGCTGAAAGTGAGACAATTTCAATAGTGAATTCCAATGCCCATACTTTAAACCTGGATGAAAAAAAAAGACTGCGTTAAAATACTCGACAGTTTTTTTAAGGCTTGTAAAATTGTTGGTGATTTATGAAATAAATACACTATGAGGGAGAGTCTCTATCTATGTTAATTTTTCATCAAGTTGTATTTGCAGATAATATATTTTTTAATAAAAGATTTCTCTAACTAAATCCTATGCTACTATGAAAAATACATATGACAGGAAAGCTGACCTTTATGCTTCAATGAAGAAAATTATTAAGGAAAATTGAGAGAAAAATACATGTGACAATATATAAATATGAGCACAAAGATGAAAATATTCTAAGAAAATGGTGGAGATGTTTATCAATAATAAATTAAAATAATTCTTCATTATCCTGTTACCAAATCCAAGGACACAAAAGTAATTTTGGCTCATCGAAGAAAAAGATGAACATTTTTGTTTTGAAACACAACTGGACAGTTCACAGTCTACAGGAAAAATGAAAAACATTGGCACTAAGAAAAAAAGAGAAATGTGAAATAGATCATGCCAACAAACTCATTAACAGAGATAAAAATGTGCTTTGCTCAACATGTATGTTTATATATTATGAATAATATTTGCAAAGTAATGGCATTTAATCACTAGAATAGACAACTGAGAAAAGCAAAAATATTGGTGCAATATTTTCTAACTTGAAGGCATTGGCATAAATATCCATTAAACAGCTCTTTTAAGGAAGCTATGTGAGGAGAAGAATGAAAGCAAAATGATTCTTCTTTCTGAGGGTGATTTACATTGCAGTTTATAGAAATCATTGACAAAGGTAGCGAAGATATCTGTATTTTCCAAATATTTATATACAAATCATCTATCACCTATCTGTCTATTCATCTCTGAATTTAAACTATATTTTATCTGAGATGGATATAGGAAATGCATAGGTCATATTCTTTTAATTTGTGTAGTAAGTCAGAGACGCAACAATGCTATTCTACTTTACTGAAAACAATAGAGTAACTGAAAAAAAGAGTTCAATTCTTTGTAAAACAGCATAGTATAATGCAAAATATTGAAAAACATTAGGCTACATTCTAATTCTACCAGGTTGTCTGAACCTGGGGAAGTTCATTCACCTTTCTGAGTTTTGCTGAACCCAATTATAAAAATGCCATATGAGTATCATCTCATTTTAAACCAGGATAAACCACATTGTCCAGTATAAAGTGCCATAAAAAATATTAAAAACTTAATGATAGAAAGCTTGCAAGTACAATTTTTTTTCTAAGAACGTAACAAAACTTCATCATCAAGACTAAGCAAATATTTTATCCATAATTACTTTCAAGGGGAGAGGTGCTACTTATAATTATTGGTGCTATTTAACTAAGTGAACTTGTACCAGGAAAAAAATTGACACGACTATGCCTCATCAGCAATATTCTCACAGGGTGGGAATGTCTTTCGGTAAATTCAGGACTCCAGAATTTTAAAATTAAACTGATTTTGTCATCTGAGTGGGCCCAGAAGCATTGACTTCTAGTAGTAACAAGCACCCCTAGCAGCCAGATCTGTTTCTTATTCCATCGCTCAATCAAAGGGAACCAAAGTCCCTGGTAGCAATGGCTGATTCTAGAACTGGGCAAGGAACACATAACATGTACCTCAAACATCTGTAGTACCCTGAAGCAAGAAGGTGCTGAAAAACCAAAAACAAAGAATGAAAGCCCACAAAAAAACCCCAGCTCTTTGATGTAGCATGTGAAAGGAACACAAAGAGCCCCCAATGGACAAAGGTGGAATTATTTTTATTTTTATTTTTATTTTTTTGAGACAGAGTCTCACTCTGTCACTCAGGCTGGAGTGCAGTGTCGTAATCTTGGCTCATTGCAACCTCCGCCTCCCAGGTTCAAGTGATTCTCCTGCCTCAGCCTCCCAAGTAGCTGGGATTACAGGCACCCACCACCATACCTGGCTAATTTTTGTATTTTTAGTAGAGACAGGATTTCACTGTGTTGGGTAGGTTGTTCTCAAATTCCTGACCTCAAGTGATCCATCCACCAAGGCCTCCCAAAGTGCTGGGATTATAGGCGTGAGCCACCTCACCAGGCCAAAGTTGAAATAATTTGAGAAGCAAAGTGAAGTAGTATTGGATTATAGCCAAGAAATAAATATGGATTCATACTAATATAAATAAGTGATTGAATAAATCAATAAATGGGAGACATGAGTTCCATACAGGAGAGTTTTAAATAAGTTACTTAGGTACTGTCTCATTAAGAAGATGAAACATAACTCCCTCCTCAAGTGTGGGCTGCCCCGAGTGAGTTCCTTCGAAGAATACAGTGTGGAAAGGAGGAAAAAAGGAACAAGTTCACAGTAAGAAAATCCAGCAAACATTACTTCAGCCAGGTGACCAAAGTCAACACAAATATGATGCCATGTTGATGTTATATACTCTTGATGGAATGTGATGAGATTCATACTTCAATTCTGTGGTCTCTTTCTCAAAATCTATCATCTCAGTCTAAATAGGTGAAAAAATATCAGAAAAATTTCAACTGGGGATATTTTACAAAATACCTGGCTGAAACTCCTTTCTTCAAACTCATCAAACAATAGGAATGTCTGAGAAACTATCATAATCAAGAGGAAACTAAATATTCCTATTGATTGAATGTTATGCAATATCCTGGATTGGATCCTGATACCGAAAATTAGCCAAAGTCTATGGAAACCTGAATAAAATGTGAACTTTAGTTAATACAAATGTTAAAAAAAAAAAAAGTGTCCTGGGACAAGCTTCTGCAGCTGAATTTTACTTAAGTATGACTCCAATAGAAATGGAAGTCGCTAACTAACAGAAATTAAATGTGGTCTTAATAGCGTGTGAACAAGATGGAAAAAACCAACGGAGGGTGAAAGGCAGAGGCTTAATAAATTAAAAGGACAGAATTAAAATTACTACTAAGAATATTCAGTAGGATTTTTTTGATCATTCAACAGTAAGGCAAGTATTATAATAAAACTCCAAAAAAGAAACTGCATTAAGTATCAACGTGATTGAGAGTTTAAATTGTAGGAAACTTCTTTTCTTTCTTTCTTTTATTTTTTAAAAAAAGAAAAAGCTGATAGGTGTTTTTAAAGGATGAAATGTACTCAAGGGGCATATCTAGCAGGTCCCTAGTAGGAGAAAGGCTTTCACTACTTTTAAATGCTTTCTTTCTATTTGGTTTTATTGGAAAGATTTGGAAGTGTGCCGCAGCACTCCAGCACTTTGCTGTTTTGTTAGTGTGTAAGCGAAAAGAAATCACATGGGGTGTTGTAGATAAAGGGAGTCTGCTGCTACTTAAAGCACATGAACTTGAGAGTGGGGAAACAACAGCAATTGTAGCTCATGAGAAAGCAATGCCACAGACATGCACTCCACACTCACACGCATGCACACATTCCTGTTATCTCAGTTCAGGAACCAATTCTGCACTTATAAATGTACAGAATATGGACCGGGTGTAGTGACTAATGCCTGTAATCTCAGCACTTTGGGAGGCTGAGGTGGGCAGACCACCTGAGGTCAGGAGTTCGAGACTAGACCAGTTTCTACTAAAAATACAAAATTAGCCAGGTGTGGTGGTGCATGCCTGTAAACCCAGCTACTTGGGAGGGTGAGGCAGGAGAATCACTTGAACCTGGGAGGCAGAGATTACATTGAGCTGCCACTACACTCCAGCCTGGGTGACAGCATGAGACTCCATTTCAAAAAGAAAAGACAATAATAATAAAACACAGACTGTGTGTTTTTATTTTTAATATACGGAGAGCAGAATGAAGATGTTTAAAGCATGCTGCTTTTAAACACTGTATGCAGCAAATTTTACCTCAAATGTTTTTTTGTCTTTGTTTAGCCCATGTTCCTAATGAAATATTCACTTATAAGGATGAAAAATATCTGGATGAAATATTACGGTACAATCTGGCAAATAAATGGTTGTTTGTGTTTTTGTTTACCTGCCTAAGGACTCAAGAAAAATCACCTTAACTATTGATTAACACATGAAAGAGACGTTCTAATGTACTTAAATCTGTAAACATCATACTTCTTTATTTTTGAAATTTTTCCTCTTGTTTATTTTTCAATTGACAAATAAGAATTGTCTAGATTTCTGGTGTAAATCATGATGTTTGAAATATGTATGCATTGTGCAATGGCTAAATTGAGCTAAATAACATATGCATTACCTCACATGTGTGTCATTTACTTATGGTGAGAGCTCTTAAAATCTACTTAATGATTTTAAAGTTTACTATTCATTGTTATTAACTGTGGATTCCATGTTGTACAATAAATCTCTTGAACTTGTTTTTTCCTGTTTAACTGAAATTTTTTATCCTTTGAGCAGCATTTCCTCAATCATCTCTGTCATCTCCTCAATCCCCTCCCAACTTCCCAAACTCTCTCTTAAAAATTTAGGAAGCAAAGTTATTAGTATCTCACAGGGATAGGAAAATGTATTTTCTGCATAATTCTCAATTTTTCTAAACCATATATATTTATATCTGAGAACATTTGATGTGCCCTGAATGTACTTATATCTGTTGATATTCAGAGCATCCTTTAAACATTGCTGCCATCATTTTTTTTAGATTATCAGCAGCTGGTAACAAAAAACAAACAAATAGTAAACAAAAGATATACTAAATATAAAGAGTCAGGCATATACCTGGCCTCCTCAAAGAGAAGTGGGCAACAAGTATCCTATTAACTTACGTGTGTTTCCCAAATGATTGTGTGTATTTGCTAAAGGTATATATTTACACCAACAGGAAGATTGAAAAGAAGAAATAATTGCCTTTTCCCAAATTACCTTATCCTTAAAATTCTATTTATGTCCAAATTTACCATATTCCAAGTTTTGTGAGAATCTAGCTAAGTACTTGGCCTAAACAATTTATATTATACAAGTATGATGATAAGACAAAAATCATTAAGTTTTATATGTTTTTCCATGATTGTTCTTTAATTTAGCATTTTGCTACCTTAGGCTTTTATTCTTAATGTGTGATTCACAACTAGTGATATTCTAGACACATATAGTCTCAAAATAGTCTCTTCAAAGACTTACATATGATTGTAGGAATGAATTTTTGAATGTATTTTGTGTATATGATTTTTCTTTCTCTCTCACTCACTTTATTTTGCCTGCATAAGCTCTAGCTCTAGCTCTGTGGATTACACTGCTGCTTACCTTGAACATCAGCGTTGCACAATATGTAGGAACATGCAGGCTTGAGTGCTTGAATTCAGACTTGACTGTACCACTTACCAACTGTGTAACTCTGTCCAAGTCATTTAAAACCTGTCTGTTTTCTCATCTGTAAAATGAAGATAATAACCGTGTAGGTGTCATAAGTGTGATAATGATTGCTAAAGAACAATAATCACTGGCAGAGGATACATATCCTTTTATAGCGATTAAACAATACGAGGAATTACCTATTCATAGATTGCCAAACAGAACAGTAGGTATAAAAGAGCACATTCTGTTAGCATGCAAGATTTCCTGTCTCTCAAGGTACTATACCAATAGCAACTGCCTGTAATAATGGATCCTATTAGATCTTTCAAAAATATTTTCCCCTTTTGTTCTCTAGAACAATTCACTTATTCCTTGCCTCTCTTAATTGCTTTAGATACTGGATTTCTACTTATCTTCTCACTGTTTTAAAGTAATTCATAAAAAATCTCAACACTTTTATAAATCTGTCTTGAAAGTCTGAATGAAACAAAAGTCAGTGACTCAGGTGTCCTGGGTTATAGTTGGTCTTGGCATAAGTTTATATTCCAGCAATAAGAAAACTCTTATAGAGATACTGGGAGAGTTCAGTTAGACAACATGAAAAAGGCTACTGGCATTCATTAGAAAGTCAGTACATTTTAGCAATTTATAACTAAAGGAAATTTTATTGGAATCTTTAAGATTGGACATCATCAGAGCTTTTGTTCTTCTGTTTTGAGATTTTAACCACTTACTTTAAATAAAAATAATTTATTTTAATTGTCAGAAATTTTTAAAGTAAATCGCAAAACTTCAACTAGACATTCATGTACGAATTAAAGTAGAAAAAACTATCAGTTGTTGAGTGATTTCCATATAGTAAGCAATTTACTCGACAGTTTAAATATTCAAATTTGCTGGGCAGGGAGGCTCAATTTCTGTAATCCCAGCACTTTGGGAGGCTGAGACGGGAGGATAGCTTGAGCCTCAGAGTTCAGGACCAGCCTGGGAAATATAGGGAGACCCTGTCGCTACAAAAATTTTTAAATAATTAGCCTAGTATGGTGGCATGTACCTGTGGTCATCAGCTGAGTAGTCACCAGTTACTCAGAAGGCTGACATGGGATGATCACCTGAGCCTGGGAGGCAGAGGTTGCAGTGAGCTGAGATCATGCCACTGCACTCCAGCCTGAGTAACAGAGTGAGATCCTGTCTCAAAAGATAATTTAACATCAAATCATATTTGGAGTTGAACTGTATTAGTTTGCTAGGGTTGCCAAAACAGTGTAACACAGACTGGGTAGATTAAACAATATATATATTTTTATCCTCAAAGAAGTCTGAGATCAAGGTGGTGGCAGAGTTGGTTTCTTCTGAAAGCTCTCTTGTTGGCTTGTGATTGGCAATTTTTGTCCAGTAACTTCATATGGTCTTTCTCCATGTGTGTCTGCGGCCTAATCCTCTCTCATAGGACATCAGTCATATTAGATTTTAGGCCACCTACGTAGCATCACTTCACCTTAATTACCTCATCAGAGGGACTATCATCAAATGAACCACACTGGAGGAAAAGGGGGTTAGGCCTTCAATATATGAATTTTTAAAAGATACAATTCATGTCATAGCTAGGGCTTAGATCTAGGTACATTCTAAAGCTCAAGTGTTTTCTTATTGGTATCTACGCCAAATGTCTAGATGGTGCTTTGGTCCTTGGAGTTATGTAATATTCGGCCCTGGGTGTGGAATCCACATCTCCTATAAACGCAGTAGCCAGTACTGCCCACTGTTCATCAAACTGTCTCCCTCTCATGAGCACAGGATAATCTACATTTGGTATAGGATGAAGACTGAGTTCTGGCCCATGGAATGCCAGTTAAAGTAATACTGCTACTTTTAGTTTACTAGTACTTTTGGCCTATTAACGTCAACACTATCTTGTAGTTTTTCCTCCATCCCTATCTTTTGGCACTGGATACTGCATTTCGACATTGGGCGGATCCCTATCAGGATGGGTGTCCAAATGACTGCACAGATCAGAGGCCTCCCCTGCTACTTGATAAATTTAATATAAATGTAAAACAAAAAAACTTCATCATGGCACTGAAATATTGGAATATAACTGAACACTAAATAGATTTAGCTTAACTAAAACAAGTGAGTGATTTCATACATAGATTTTCTAAAGTAAAAAATAAGGACCCCAGAAAGCATAAGAAATTGCAGTCTGGCATTACATAATGGTAAAAGGATCAATGCATCAAGAAGAGCTAATGATCCTAAATATATATGCACCCAATACAGGAGTACACAGGTACATAAAGCAAGTTCTTAAAGACCTACAAAGAGACTTAGGCTCCTACACAGTAATAATGGGAGACTTTAACACTCCACTGTCAATATTAGACAGATCAATGAGACAGAAAATTAACAAAGATATCCAGGACTTGAATTCAGACCTGGACCAAGCAGAACTAATAGACATCTACAGAAATCTCCAACCCAAATCAACAGAATGTACATTCTTCTCAGCACCGCATTGCACCTACTCTAAAATTGACTGCATAATTGGAAGTAAATCACTCCTCAGAAAATTCAAAAGAATGGAAATCCAGTCTCTCAGACCACAGGGCAATCAAATTAGAACTCAGAATTAAGAAACTAACTCAGAACTGTACAACTTCATGGAAACTGAACAACCTGCTCCTGAATGTCGACTGGATAAACAATGTAATGAAGGCAGAAATAAAGATGTTCTTTGAAACCAATGAGAACGAAAACACTATGTACCAGAATCTCTGGGACATATTTAAAGCAGTGTCAAGAGGGAAATTTATAACAATAAATGCCCACCAGAGAAGAGAGGAAAGATCTAAAATCGATACCCTATCATCAAAATTGAAAGAGCTAGAGGAGCAAGATCAAAAAAACTCAGAAGCTAACAGAAGACAAGAAATAATTAAGATTAGAGCAGAACTGAAGGACAGAGAGACACAAAAAAACCCTTCAAAAAATCAATAAATCCAGGAGCTGTTTTTTTGTAAAGATCAACAAAATAGATAGACCACTAGCCAGATTAATAAAAAAGAAAAGAGAGAAGAATTAAATAGATGCGATAAAAAAATGAAAAAGGGGACATCACCACCAATTCCACAGAAATACAAACTACCATCAGAGATTACTACAAACAACTCTATGCACATAAACCAGTAAACCTGGCAGAAATGGACACTTGCACCCTCCCATGCCTAAACCAGGAATAAGTTGAAACATTGAACAGACCAATAACAAGGACTGAAGTTGAGGCAGCAATTAATAGCCTACCAACCAAAAAAAGTACAGGTTCAAATGGGTTCACAGATGAATTCTACCAGATGTGCAAAGAGGAGCTGGTACCATTCCTTCTGAAACTATTCCCAAAAATACAAAAAGAGGGAATCCTTCCCAAATCATTTTATGAGACCAACATCATCCTGATACCAAAACCTGGCAGAGATGCAACAAAAAAAGAAAACTTCAGGCCAATAACTGTGATAAACATAGATGCAAAAATCTTCAATAAAATACTGGCAAACCAATTGCAACAGCACACCAAAAAGTCTTCATCCCTGGGATGCAAGGCTGGTTCAACATACACAAGTCTATAAACATAACCCACCACATAAACAGAACCAAAGACAAAAACCACATGATTATCTCAATAGATGCAGAGAAGGCCTTCGACAAAATTCAACAGCCCTTTATGCTAAAAACTCTCAATAAACTAGGAATTGAAGGAACATATCTCAAAATAATAAAAGCTATTTACAACAAACCTACAGCCAATATCATACTGAATGGGCAAAAACTGGAAGCATTCCCTTTGAAATCCAGCACTACAGAAGGATGCCCTTTCTCACCACTCCTATTCAATATAGTATTCGAAGTTCTAGCCAGAGCAATTAGTCAAGAAAAAAAAAGTAAAGGGTATTCAATTAGGAAGGGATGGAGTCAAATTGTCTCTATTTGCAGATGACACGATTGTATATTTAGAAGACCCTATCACCTCAGCCCAAAATCTCCTTAAACTGATAAGCAATTTCAGCAAAGTCTCAGGATACAAAATCAATGTGCAGAAATCACAAGCATTTCTATACACCAACAACAGACTAACAGAGAGTCAAATCATGAGCAAACTTCAATTCATAATTGCTACAAAAAGAATAAAATACCTCAGAATACAACTAACAAAGGATGTAAAGGACCTCTTCAAGGAGAATTACAAACCACTGCTCATAGAAATAAGAGAGGACACAAACAAATGGAGAAACATCCCATGCTCATGGTTAGGAAGAATTAATATTGTGAAAATGACCACACTGTCCAAAGTAATTTATAGATTCAATGTTATCCCGATCAAGCTAGCAATGACCTTCTTCACAGAACTGAAAAGAAACCACCTTAAACTTCATATGGAACCAAAAGAGCCTTCATAGCCAAGACAATCCTAAGCAAAAAGAACAAAGCCAGAGGCATCACGCTACCTGATTTTAAATTATGCTACAATGCTACAATAATCAAAACAGCATGGTAGTGGTACCAAAACAGCGATATAGACCACTGGAACAGAACAGAGGCCTTGGAGGCAATGCCACATATCCACAACAATCTGATCTTTGACAAATCTGATAAAAACAAGCAATGGGGAAAAGATTCCCTGTTTAATAAATGGTGTTGGGAAAACTGGATAGCAGTGTGCAGAAAGCAGAAACTGGACCCCTTCCTAACACCTTACACTAAAATTAACTCCAGATGGATTAAAGACTTAAACAGAAGACCTAATACCATCAAAACCCTAGAAGAAAACCTAGGCAAAACGGTTCAGGACATAGGCATAGGCAAGGACTTCACGACTAAAACACCAAAAGCTTTGGCAACAAAAGCCAAAATAGACAAATGTGACCTAATTAAACTCCAGAGCTTCTGCACAGCAAAAGAAACAATCATTAGAGTGAACTGGCAACCAACAGAATGGGAAAAAAATTTTGCAATCTACCCATCTGACAAAAGGCTAATACCCAGAATCTACAAAGAACTAAAACAGATTTACAAGAAAAAAACAAACCCATCCAAAAGTAGGCAAAGGATATGAACACACACTTTTCAAAAGAAGACATATATAAGGCCAACAAACATATGAAAAAATGCTCATCATCACTGGTCATTAGAGAAATGCAAATCAAAACCACATTGAGATGCCACCTCACGCCCGTTAGAATGGCAATCATTAAAAAATCTGGAGACAACAAATGCTGGAGAAGATGTGGAGAAATAGGAACACTTTTACACTGTTGGTGGGAGTGTAAGCTAGTTCTACTATTGTGGAAGACAGTGTGGTGCTTCCTCAAGAACCTAGAAATAGAAATTCCACTTGACCCAGCAATCCCATTATTGGATATATACCCAAAGGATATAAATTGTTCTATTATAAAGACACATGCATACATATGTTTATAGAGGCACGGTTTACAATAGCAAATATCTGGAACCAACCCAAATGCCCATCGATGATAGACTGGACAAGGAAAATGTGGCATATATACATCATGGAATACTGTGCAGCCATAAAAAAGGATGAGTTTGTGTCCCTTTGTAGGGACATGGATGAATCTGGAAACCATAATAGAAAATCTAACACCGCATGTTCTCACTCATAGGAGGATGTTGAACAATGAGAACACATGGACACAGGGAGGGGAGCATCACACACTGGGGTCTGTTGGGGGGCAAGGGAGGGACAGTGGGGGTGTGGGGAGGGATGATATGGGGAGAAATGCCTGATGCAGGTTGACGGGGGGATGGAGGCAGCAAACCACATTGCCATGTGTGTACCTATGCAACAATCCTGCATAATCTGCACATGTACCCCAGAACCTAAAGTACAATTAAAAAAAAAAGAAATTGCAGCCTGGATCTCATCACAGAAAAGTCGGGCCTGGTTGGAAGCTTGTCACTTTAGGATATTCAGCAGTGCAAGTGGTGCTGGGAACTTGGGAATTCTTGGGTTTTGCAACATCTTACTTTGTTCTGGAGACTTGGATATACAAATAAAAGCACAGACACTGAGAGATTAATAAAATCCACATTTATGCTTGAATTATTTACTACCAAGTTGGTTCAGAATTATCTAATGGTATTCAGACACTTTGCTGACCATAGTACTTAAAAACAAGATTCATCAATAGATAGATTACTCAGATGTGTAATCACTATTAACCCAAATTTATAAACAAAATAAAAAACTCAATTATCCTAAAATCTTTAAACAATAATCCTATTTATCAGGCTTCCACTGCTTTGTTTTTAATCTCAGAAACATTTCATTTTGTTTGTTTAGTTCTGTCATATATATTGTCCCTTGCAAGATGTAACCTATGCATTTGAAATCATGACAAGCAGGAGAGAAATACACAAAATGATTTTTATTCTTACATCGAGACGTGAAAACATTACAACATCAGGGAAAGAGATATATGACCATCGAGAGTGAGTGTTGGTTTAGAGATGCCAGTAACAAAATCTGGATCTTTTTTATCACTTTGAGAAGAAAAAAGAAATCAAGAAGCCCAGGCCAAAAGTTAGAACTATAAGCATAGGCACTGAGGGATGAACAAAACCCATGTTTTTGTTTGAATTAGTCAATATCGACTTAGCTCAGGATGATCCAAGAGCATCTTATCTACAATTTCCAGGTATGATAGAATTTTTCTATCTGTGAATAAAGCCTAATATATGCAGCAGCACATGTATTTATTTTCTTGGTAATAAATATAAGCTTGGCATTCTATTTCTCAGACAGAACTTGCATTACAATTTACTAATAACTTCTTTTAGAAAATTAATAATATCATGCACATAAATTAAATGCAAGTATATTTATTAATTAAATGGAAATACTTGTATCTTCAGTATGTCTTTTTTGATAAAAGAATTTGAGGGAGGCCAAGGTGAGAGGATTGTTTGAGCTCAAGAGTTCAAGACCAGTTCAGGTATAGAGTGAAAACTCATTTCCACAGATAAGTTAAAAATTAGCTGGGCACTGTATTGCATGCCTATGGTTCCAGCTACTCTAGAGGCTGAGGAGGGAGGATTGCCCCAGGAGGCTGAGGCTGCAGTAAGCTGTGATTGCACCACTGTGCTCCAGCCTGGACAACAGAGCAAGGCCCTGTCTTAAACTAAACAAAATAAAGAAACAAACAAACAAAAAAGAATTTGATTGACCAAATATTTTCTGATTTAGAGTATAGCTTTGTTGAATAGAATTTTTTGGAAGTTCCTAGGCACAGAAACAGAGTGTGTGTGTTTTTTTCCTACAATAAAGTAAAAAAAAATTTTCGACAGGTTTTTTTTTCTGACATCAAAAATGCTTATTTACGGAAATTAGATTTATCCTCCCACCTGAAACAAGAACAACAATGATGAAAGAAGGAAAGAAAAAAAGAAAGAAAGAAAGAAAAAGAAAGAAAGGAAAAAGAGGAAGGTAGGAAGGAAGGAAGGGAAGGAGGGAAGGAAAGATGGAGGGAGGGAGCGATGGAGGGAGGAAGCGATGGAGGGAGGAAGGGACAGAATACTCGAAATAAAGTTTCTCATGTCTCTGGATGTTAGGTAATAAAGGACAGTCATCTCTAAGACAGACAGTAAACAAACAAGGTATGCTCTACCAATGGGGGACTTTCCAAGCAGTTGCTTTTAAAGGGTCTGTCCAGGTGGAACCCAGCTGTCTCACTGAGTTTCGGAGATGTTGCTGAGGCTCCGGGGAGATCAAAATGGGTAGGGTTGGAAGGACAGAGTATCATAGAGAAGAGAGCTACCAAAAAATCACAACAATAATCTGAAAAGTGGCCTCTTCACATACTCAGCTGAGTGCCTTTCCACACATACATGTAAGGAAACTGCCGAGAACAGAGAAAGATACTTTGAAAATAATTAGAGATTGAAGTACCCGAAACTATTCCCGACACAACGCTGGGAATAGTGCCAGCTCTACCAGCCAGACTGGCAAATGTCATAATTCATGATACATCAGGTAAAGTATCCAGAATTATCTTGCTTCAGTAGTGAGGAAAATTAACCCTAGGCATAACCTGCTCTTGTCTAGTCTACCATACCTTGAAAGCAAAACATAAAAGGATTAAAGTATTTTCAAGTAACTAAATGAGATGCCAGAACAATGCAGAAGATTTATTGGAGAATAAAAATATTTAGCATCCAACAGGGTAAAAAACATTTTATTCGTGGCATAAAATTAAAGTTTACCAAATATGCAAAGAAGCAAAAAATACAACCCGTAATGATGAGAAAAATCTATCAAAATAGAACACACACACATATTAGAATTAGCGCACAGTGATATTAAAATGGTTTTTACTGCCTGTACTTCGTGTGCGCCAAAAGTTAAGTAAAGGCTTGGGACTATCACAAAGCCCAATTTGAACATCTAGGGATAAAACTACAATGTATCGTGTGAAAAACGAACTGCGCAGGGTATGGTGGCTCACGCCTGTAATATCAACACTATGGGAGTCCGAGGTGGGCGGATCACGAGGTCAAGAGATCCAGACCATCCTGGCCATGGTGGAACCCCGTCTCTACTAAAAATACAAAAATTAGCCGGGTGTGGTGGGACGCGCCTATGGTTCCGGCCCTTCGGGAGGCTGAGGCGAAATAATCACCTGAACCCAGGAGGCGGGTTGCAGCGAGCCAAGATTGCGCCACTGCACTCCAGCCTGGCAACAGAGCAAGAATCTGTCTCAAAAAAAAAAAAAAAATGAACTGCATAGAATTCATTTTATATAGAATTATTGATAGGTTAGCTACTGACTTCAAAATACAACAAGAAACTGTAGAACTTATATATGTAAGTAAAAGGTATGACAACAATAGCATAAATCTGGGAGCAGAAAAAATTGAAACATATTATTGTAATGTACTTAACTTATCTACATGAAATGGTATAATACACTTTAAAGTAGACTGCCGCCATCTTTAGTTCTTATGTAAATGCAAATTAAAACTACAGTGAAATACCACTACACTTATATTATATAAGAAAAATCAAAATAGAAAATACCTAAAACAGTATATAATGTTGAGGTTGCAGGAAACTGGATCACTCAGCGTAGTCACAAAAGAAGAAAAGTTGGTGCAAAGACAGAAAAGGCATATTTCAGGTAGAGACAACTGAGTTTATATGTATTTCTAAAATGACAGAACACAATATGTTTGAGATATAGGGAAAGGCAGATAAATCAACAAGGAAAAACAAGTTCTGCAAGATGATGCTGGAATAATAAGAAAAATCCCAAATAGGTATAGCCACGACTGTCAAACTGTAAAAGCTGAAATTGTTATTACTGGTTTGTCCACATAGATATAAACAAAGAGACTGGCAGCCAATGAACTGGAGGGGTCTATATTGGCAAAGAAAACTCAGGTCTGGCTAGTGATATCCCAGTTCCTCTAGTTTATACTCACAGGCAGTGAACTATGGAAGCTCTTGTGTACCCAGAAAAGGCATCTTTCCAGATTCCCATCTGAGTTATTGCCATGAAATATAAAGACTAATTTCTACTTAGCAATCTAAAGACTAAAATCTACTTAGTACTAGGATGCGAGATCAATGGACAAGAGGAATTCTTCCAGGGAACAGACCAAGGACTTGTTGAATTACGTCATCCAGGAATTGATGTCACTATATGGCAGCAGCCTTCACTATTTCTGTCTTGTAGTATTTGTTGTTGGTGTTTTTCATAACTATCGTATGTTTCTCATTATGTGTGTGTGTGTTTTTTTTAAGTTTTGTCTCATCACGGGTATGCTGTTTTCTAGTAGTGTGCATTAGCTATGATATCAGCAAATAATTTTTAGTTTACAGATCTTTGTATCATGATGAACTACAACTAATGGCTTCAAATGGAGAGGATTTGTCATAACCTCAAAATTCTGTGCTTTAAAGTAGACACTGAACAGGAGGAGATTTTGGAGTCACACTGTTGGACAAAGGGTGAGGCTGTCTCATTTATGGAAAGAAGTTTACATGTGGAGATTGCGTAGCTAAAGAGCCATGCTGACAGGGGCTGTTAGTTGCCAATCTATATCTGCCCTCCCTTGCTCATTACTAATAATAACTCTGATTTTGTTTAAGGTGGCAATGTACTGATAGGGTTTAGGACTTACTAATCCAAAATAGAGCATCTTGGCATGTGAGAAAATAGCAGAAGCAGGATGGTTTCTCTGACCTTTTTCTAGCTTTTGCCCTTGAAGCAGGCCATAACATAATTTTCTGACCTTCCTCTAAAGTAGGCCATAATACCTTCATTCCAGCAGTGTCCTTGTTATACCTGTGTGGGAGTTCATTCAGGGTGGTGGGAAAAATTACAAAGATAGTTATAGGAAATAGTCACAAACTTTCTTGGAAGGCTTGAGGGGGGCGGCCAGGGAGGGGGTTTGCTGGTGGGGGCTGGTGTTACATAGCTTCAGGTAAAAGGTTTGGCTGAAGGCAGCTACATTCTCTTAAAAGCTTTGCCTGCAGATACATAGGGATGTAGAGGAGTTTATCTAAATAACTTGGTTACTCATGTGGTCCTAATACTAACCTTTGATCATTTGTGAGCAGGATGTCTCTTTCGGAGGGAGGGCGATCAGGTTAACTACCTTCTAGTGGGGTGTTGACTCAAAGCCTTTGTCATCGAATGTGTACTGAATAAATGTCAGCAGGCCCAGTGAGTCAGGGCCCCTGCGGCTGCTACAACTCTTTCCGTCAGGGGCCTGGCCCTCTGATCTGCTCTTTCACAGAATATTGGTGTCTTAGTATGTTATTCATCCGTTGTGCAGCTGGGGTCTGCAGGACGGATCCCAGCATACCTGGAGGAAAGGAATGAAGAGAGAAAGAGACAGAGAAGAATATGAACAAATAGGCCTTGCTAAGCTTCCTCCAATTTATTACCACTCAATTGTACCCCATTTTGTCCAAACATACTTCTATATGACTGTCCACTCTTCATCAGATCTAAGAATAGGAATATACAGTTTTCCCTGTCTTCATACCTGAGGCTCTCCTGTCACATAAAACTTTTATCAAATGAATTTAAGTATTTTTCTTGTATTTACCTGTCTTTTGGTATTAGGGTGGCAGCCATGAAATTTGATGTGGGTGAAGAGAAGATATTACTCTTTCACCCTTATATTATCTAAGTAAAATACCCTCCATGCTCTTATACCAAGCTTGAATAACCAATAAAATATAAGGTGAAAGTTTCTTGGTTGGATTTCTGGAATGACACTTAAAAAAATTTATTACAAAAATTCTGAAATCCACAGAAATGTTGAAATAATCTCCTAACAGAAACACTAAGATTACCTTCAAATCTCAGTGGCTTAAAACAACACGTCTACATATCTATTGTGGTATGACTGAGGCTTTTGTTCTAGGGTCCTCACTTGGTGGAAGCTGAACATGCAAATACTATTTGAAATATCACTAGTCCCATGAAATTAACACAGGAAGGAAGCAAACCCTGTACTGACTATGTAAATTTCTGCCTAGAAAGATAGACACCATTTTTACCCATGTTTGTTTCATTGTACTGAACCGAGCATAGAAAGTCAACACCAAGACAAAAGTATGCCAAATTGCAAGGTCTTTATGGCTGGTGGCCATGGAGGACTCACGTCTCTCCAACCCGTGGCCCTGAAAGGAGGGTGTCAAGACCTTTTATACCCGTACAACCACTTCGGGAGTGAGGGTGAAGGGCAGGGGTGGGGGTGAGGGGCTTCAGACATTCCGAGGGCTAGTAGATTCTGTAAATCACCTCTTGGGCATAGA